>PVJO010002818.1:0-123776 GCA_004026905.1 Hystrix cristata | reverse complement strand
TAGGGTCTGGTTGGCTCTCTATATCTTTCCGGAAGATTGAGGCCACTGAGCGGAATGAAAGTGGTACTTTATTCCTAAAGCCTTTGCCCCACCGGAGTTATTTGGGAGGTAAAAAAAGGTCAACTTCACGGTGGACATACTGGGGCAGTGCAAGTCTAAAGATGATGTCTAAGAAACACCCTGACTACCTCAGTACCCTCTTCTGAATGGGTAGGAAAGGCTTCAATCTAGCCTGCGAAGGTGTCAATTAGAACTAACATCTGTTTAAATCCTCCACATGGTGGCAAGTGGGTAAAGTCCATTTGCCAGTCCTCCCCAGGGTATGCCCCTCTCCTCTGTACAGATTCTAATAAAGGAGGAGTTTGCCCAGTTTAGGTTTTCCCAGGTTGTTGGAAGCACAGAGCGGGCAAGCTTTGCAGACCTGTTGGGTGGTTGTTGCTGGTCTTAGTCCTGTGACAACCAGAGTGACCATTTCCAATGCAGCATCTCTTTCCATATGGAAGAAATCAGGAAGTGTTTTTATAGTCTTCCACTGAGTCCCCTGGGGAAGGACCATTTGTTTCCTAAATACCACCAGAGTCCCTTTTAATTCCTCCTTGTCCTAAGGCCCATTTATCCCCAGGGGGATAGACAGACTGGGGGAGGGGGTATAGACCGGTTTTAACAGTTCCTGAGGAACCGGGAATAAGGCCAGAATCTCAAGGGGCTGTAGGGCTGCCCTTGTTGCCTCCCTATCAGCCTTCTGAATTCTCAATTCTGTAACAGGGCACGACTGCGACCTGCCTGCCTCTAGGAGTTGTACAATTTTTTGTCTGTCTTTTTTAGATGACTGTTTATCAGTAAGTCTCTTTCCTTCCAGATTGCTGCCTGGGTGTACAGCACCAGAAAAACATATCCGGAGTCTGTACAGACATTTAACCTGCTGTCTTTTCCTAATATAAAGGCCTGAGTAAGAGCTACCAACTCTGCCTTCTGAGCAGAGGTTCCTAGAGAAAGAGGTTTCGCTTCAGTGACCTGCAGTGAGCCCACAACTGTGTAACCTGCCTTTCGATGTCCTTCTCTGACAAAGCTGCTTCCATCAGTGACCCACACCTCCTTAGGGATTTGGAGGGGCAGATCACTGATGTCCTCTCTGCTTGCATAGGTCTGGGAGATGACAAGAGTGGCTAAGCTTTGGCCCTGTAGTCATCAAAGAAGCAAGGTTAATAGTAGTGCAAGTTTTGGTGGTGGCGCACACCTGTAATCCCAGCACTCGGGAGGCTGGGGCAAGAGGATCACTGCAAGTTCTAGGCCAGCCTGGACCACACAGTGAGCTCAAGCCCACCCTGAGCTACATAGTGAGACCCTGTCACACACACAAAAAAAAGTAGTGTAAGTTTTTATAACCTCAGGGGTATCTAAGAGCACAGCCTGATACTTAGGGAGCCATTTCCCTGTTAACCACAAGGAACCTTTTGTCTCCAGAATAGCTCTGTCTTGATGGAGTGTCGGGACTTCCGGTCCCTGTCCCAAAATTAAATTTGTAGCTTCTTCTGTGAGTACAGCTGTAGCTGCTATTGCCCTCGGCCAAGGCGGCCATCTAGCAGCCACCCCATCTAATTTCTTTAGAAAGTATGCCACTGGGCAGAGTTCTTGTCCTAGCCTTGGGTCAAGACCTCCAAAGCAACTCCTTCCTTTTCTGATACATACAGAAGGAAAGTTTTGTTTTTTATTTTTTTAAATCAAGTATTCCCAGTGCTGGACCCTGAGTAAGGGCATGCTTTATTTTTCTCAAGGGATTGTCAGTCACTTCTGTCCATTCTAGGGGCACCAACTCAGGGCCTTTTACTGCCTCATAGAGAGGTTTTGCCATTAGTCCAAAATTAGGTAGCCAGATCCTACAAAAGCCTGCCATTCTCAGAAAGGAATGAAGCTGTCATTTGGTGGCTGGAGGCCAAGATCATAGGTATCCTGGATCTGGTCTTGTTTCCCAGGTTTAAGAATATATCCCAGATATTGAACTTTTTGGAGGGATATCTGAGCCTTTTCTTCAGAGACTTTATATCCCTTATTAGCCAGAAAGTTAAGAGTTTGTACAGTGTTATGGTTAGATAGTTCCTGAGTTGGGCTGTAAACCAGAATGTCATCTACTTACTATAGAATGGTTCCTTGTTCTAGCTTTAGGCTCCCCTAGTCTTTCTCTGGTGCCTGAGGAAATGGTGAGGGGTGTCTCTAAGCCCCTGTGGGAGAACTGCTCGGGAAGGGGCTGGCTCTCCAGGTTGGTGCACATTGTGAAGCGTGGTTGCGATGGGGGCAGTGAGCCTCCCAACGAGGTCACTGACATGACAATCATCGCTCTTAGCATCAAACTGTCCCGAGTACCACTGAATCTCAGGACTTGTAATGCAGGCCCCAAAGCCTCTGTCCTGGGCATGGCATGGGACCACTGTCCTGGCAGTCCTGATGATGTTGGTCACCTCGGCGATGAGTGCCGGCCACAGAGCAGTGTGTGTCTGCCCGGAAACATTTGCTCGAGAGGACACAGATCTGATGCCCACTGAGCCCTTGCTCCTGTCCTTATGTTTGCCTGATTACCTGTACAAGCATCAGGTTGAACAGTCGGGTGTTTTCTCAGCCTTATTGTTAGTTTCTAATGTTTCCACCCCACCCAAAGACAGGCACATTTCCATTCTTCACATTCTGTTGTATCTTAGCTCTGTTTTTCTTTTCGGCATGGTAAATCCTCGCCACTCCTTGCCTCTCAGCACTGGAAAGCCTGCCTTTCTCACTTAGGGGTCCCTCTGCTGACCCCTTCCCTGCTCACGCCCCTGACTGGCAGCAGTGTGGTTTCCAGTGCAGGATTTGCACTCTGAGCACTGCAGTCTTCATGCATAGTTTCAACGCCTTCTGGCTTTTCAGTAATGCAGTGAGTTTCAGCTGGAATTGCATTGCCCCTTGCTCCAGCCGGCACTGTTGATTGTAACAGGCCATGGTTCTGGGTCCCTCAATGCCTCCTTGGAAAAATGCCACCAGGGAGGCATCTCAGCCAGCTCTTCCCTGTTGCTGACTGTGCTACCCAGGAGTCCTGAGGCTCTAACAGCCCTGTGTAGCGCCTCTGCTTCCTCTGCTCTGGTTTTCTGTGGTCTAGGAAATGAGCAAAGACAGTCTGCGCCTGCCTCCCTGGTGACCTAAACTGGGCTGTTTCCTACGCCTTGCACAACCCATGGCTCTATTTTTTGGTAAACACTGGAAGTACCTGAAAGTTTGACTTGAAGAAATCTTGCAGGCCAAATTGCACATCAGCTACTGCTGTCTCCATGCAGCTGCAAGCAGTGTGTGCTCAGAAGGGTGACGATTTCTCAACACAAGGTGGCCGTTAGGGTCCGTGCTCTGCCCAGTGTGCCCTATCCATGACCTCCCGAGGGCTCTTTTCTCAGACCAGCTTGGCTGCCCTTCAAAACCTCCAGCATGGTTGTCCAACACCATTCGCTGATGCCCTGGCACCTCCAAACAGCCCTCCAGCTTCCGGGCTCCTGCAGCTCATGGCGGTGTGCCCATGGCTGGAACCTGCTGCTCAACTCCTTTGCCTGAGTATCGGATGCAAGAGGGATCCTCACCCAAGCCACAGCGTTATCGGTAGCTCCTTCTAAGAGTGACTCACCAACTGCACATTACGGGTTCTGGGGTGCTCACCTTGCCCTCTGGAGCCAGATTCCAAGCTCTTCTCGTCTTGAACAAAGAATTGAACAAAATGAGCAAAAAGTGGTGGCAAAGTTTATTTGAGAAAGTAAAAGTGAAGAGTAAGAGAGAACCTGGTTCTGCAGAGTGAGCTTGTGCCGAATAAAAGGAGAAAGCAAAAAACAGACACCTGGAGAAAGCAAGGCAGGCTACCATGAGAAAGTCACAATAGGGAGCTCTTCTTGGCTCTGTGTCCTTTATGCTGTCCAAATCTCCAGGAGACCTGAGAGAACTTCTCCATGCGGGTCCTGAGAGGCGGTGCTGGGATCCTACACCTCAGGCCGACGTCAGGTCTAGGCCATCCTATTGAAAACCTGCTCAAGTTCTTGGGAGAAGTCCAGGTGCAGGGCTTTGGGAACTATTCTGCACACGTGTTTGGGGATCTTGTAATTAACAAGTCAGGCCTACCTCTCCAGCTTTGCCATGTCCTACTCTTCTATCTCAATAGGAGGCCCCTTCCTCAGAAGTAGGCCTGGGTCTCCAGTAACCAGCACCTGGGGCAGTTGGCAGTGAGCCCCCAAACTTCTGAGTCTCAGAAAGTCCAACTGCGTCCCAGAGAGAGCAAAGGACCAAGAAAGGGTTCTAGTACAGACAGCACAACTGGGCTCTATGCACCTGAAGCTAGGCAACACCTCAGGGCCAACCCTCCCTCCACTGTCCTGAGAGAAGCAAAACTTTGAAAAAACCAAGTTGCTGTTTATCTCTAAGGAGTCTTGAACCCCAGCCCTCTTCAGATTCACTTCAGCCATGACTCTGATGTGCCTCCTCTCCTGACCCTCTTGAGGGCCCATCCCCTCCCTGACTGCTGAACTGTTTCCGTCTAGCTTAGTGGTTTGTAACACCCTTAAGCACTGAGTCGAGCCTTCGAGCCTGGTCACTATGGGAGGGTTTGGGAGGAAAGTCAGGGCCACACAGCCACATCCTGGGCTGCCTGTTATGAGCACCCTACAGCAGAGTGAGGGACATGAACAGATTATGCAACAGACCGATATTGTCTTTCAAGTGCACGGTCCTCACACATCAAACCTTTCCTCTATCAGGTACACACCAACAGGTATAAGGCCCAATCCTGGCCACTCATACTAATATGAAACCAAATCAAGTCCAAGTCATTCACTGAGCAGAAGTTCAGGTCCCACTCGAGGCCAGCTGGGAGAGCGCACCATTACCATGGGGGTGCTGTGCCCCTCCTGGCTAGAGTCTGTGGCTTGGGAAGAAAGCCCAGTTGCTGGTTGGAGATGGCTATGTCTAATCTGCAGCTCTGCAGTGTCTCTTTTTATGTGGTTCCTTGTGCTGGTGTCCACTCACCCTATCCCGGTCCAGCTGAGGTAGTCAGGTGAACGTGATAACCACTACACTATGGAAACCAGCTGAGTAGTCAGGCCACCTGTTCCGGGGCTATGGCAGTTGGTCTCAGGTATAGCCCATTATTCTTCGGGCATTGCTCTCTCAGAATTCCTAGATTTCCTCACCTGGCTGCTGCATGCTCTGATGTCACATACTTGGCATAACTGCAGCCATGTCCCACACACTCCTCACTGGTTGAGGGGAGGCTGGGCCCTGGCTCCCCCTGGCCACACTATAGGCAGGTGAGTGTTTCCTGTTCAGTCTGCAACATTTAGTTAAAGTCAGAGGCCCTGGTTACTGGTTATCCTAGAAAGCAGGATTAAATATCCACAGGAAGACCAGGAAACAGGGCTCACATACCTCTGAAATGTGCAACACCTTGGAGAGCTGGTTCAGACAAAGAGGAGACAGCAGGAAAAAGGAGGGGAAGGTGAACTCCACCATCCAAAAAGGTTTACTGCTAAATCTGAGAGGGCTGCTCTGTGTGAGCGGAACAGAGAAGGCATCTCTTACAGACTGAAAGGCTTTTCATAGCGCCATTTGGTGGGCATTTGAAGTGGTGGGTCAGAGAAACGGCAGAGCTGGAGGCGTCCCTGTCCAGGCTCTATCAAATAGAAGCAGATTAGGATGAGGGCCTGACCAAGCCGGGCTAAGCCTCACTGGAGCACAAAGGGCAAAGCCCAGTGACGCCAGAAGCCTTGCAACAGTGGCAGCTGCATAGTTTGCACGCAGCCCCAGGTCTGAAATCGGCACCCTCAGCACCTGCCAGGAACAAACTGCCTTGTTTGGCACACCCACCACAGGCTGCATCCAGGCCTCTGGGTTTAGGTGCCACACCTGGGTCCTCCCATGGAACCCCTCAAGGCCAGCGAGAGCCTTTCTTTGTTCTAATAGACCGCACCCGGGTGGGGACACTCTGCGCTGCTGTCTGTGGACCTCATTCTTCATGGTCTTCAGGACAGGGCCCGGGGGGGGGGGTAAGTTGGTGACGTGGTGACTCAGAGAACACAGCTGCTGCAGGAAATGCTCAAGGTGATGCCATTTATGAAAACGCACAGTGCATGAAGCGTGTCCTCAAGGGTAAGTGTGCTCTACTGTGAAGCTGTAATAACAAAAGCTAGCCACTCCCTGTTGGGCAGTTCCTGTTGCAATGAAAAGGCCCCACCAAACCAGGCGCAACAGGGGAGGGAGTCAGGAAAAACAAAGGGAATTTCATTTAGTAAACTTCAAGCAAGTAAAAATTATCCAGTGGGTATACTAGTAAGTTATCTGAATTTTTAAATATTTCTTAGCAAACAACCAAACCCCTTGCAAAAGAGCCCCAAAACTGGAGGCTGGGCTACCTAAGGAGTAACTACCACTGGCCACCTTGCCCCACCTGCAAGGAAGGAGAGGAAGCTCAAAACTGAATTTAGAGAAAAAGGTAGGGTGTGGAAGGGGGGAAGGGAGGAGGAGGGACAGGATCGGGGTTGGACTGGGGTCTTGTGCCTGTCCCCGCCCCCTCCCATTAGCAGCTACAGGGCTGCTGCATCCTCTGATTGGTGGGAACTTGGGTCCCTAATTTGCATAGGGCCCAGGGCCAGTAGTGGGAGCAGGTGAGTGGTGCCCTGCAGGTGACTAGTGCCATGTGGATGGTGGCCCTGTGGGCCCCGTGTAGTTTCCTTCCATCTGTGGGCAGCATTTATGGGTTCTTCCCTCCTGGATGCCCCAAGGAGGAGACAATAAACACACCCCAAGACAATGCCTTATTAATTAGAAAGCTATTGGGGTCAAGCAGGAGCTGCCAGGGAACCTGAAGTACCAACCACAGGGCTCTGGATAGCAGGGTCTTAGCTCCAGACCTCAGAGCGCAGCCCCAGCCCAGGGTAGCCCCTGGGTGCTGCTCCATCCTGATATGGGGACCTCCACCAGGGCTTCCCGCCCAGGTGCCGTCTATGACTTGTTCCCCCCAAGTCTTTTATGATGAGTTCAGTGGCTACTCAGGATGGTTTTAAGGTACAAGATTCAATTTCCAAGATTTACGATGAGGAGCAGATGGGTGTGGCAATGCAAGTCATAAACGCAGCACAATTCAGCAAGACCTTGATTAAAAAACAAAACAGAGAAAACCAATGTGAGGAGGTCTACAAGGAGCTCGCTACCGAGCTTTTTGCTCAGAAAATCCAAGTTCAATCTTGGGAGCAGCCTGTGTGTCCACCAACAGATGAAGGATACAGAAAATGTGGTATTTACGCACAATGGAATACTACTCTGCCATAAAGGATAAACTTGAGTCATTTGTAGGAAAATGGATGCACCTTGAGTCCATAATGTTAAGTGACATAAATCAGACACACAAGCTGAAATATCACATGGTTTCTCTCATATGAGAAACCAAAGTATAAGTAAATTAGAGAGTAAAATAGAAGACAGATAATAGGAAACAGGGAGATAGACCTTTTGGAAAAGGGAACAGGACCAAGAGATGGAGGGCAGGGGGGGATGCCAGGTGAGGTGAAGGGTATGAAAAAAGAATTGATGTGTTATGTACATGTGCCAACTCCATACAAGGAATGTGATCATTATGTATTACTATACACACTGCAAATGTATAGTAATAAAAAAAATTGGAAAAAACACTCAAAAATGTTGACTTAAGGGGTTGGGGATTTAGCTCAAGTGGTAGAGCACTTGCCTGGTAAGCACAAGGCCCTGAGTCGGATCCCCAGCACCACCACCCCCAAATATAGACTTAAATTCATCAAATAAAATGTACTGAAAACTGGACTAGGGCAGTAAGATGGGATGGGTGCTCAAGAGCAAGGCCACAGCCCAATATTTCATTCAAGATCTGATCACCAGCCAGGTCCACCAGCCAAGCCAAACACTGGCACCAAGGTTCCCGGAGGGGAAGAGACAGGGTGGCACAGGGGAGCTGGCCAGGCCGCACCACCTTCCCGCAGGACTCGCCCAGGAGCCCTGGCGCCTTGTGACAGGAGCCTGAGTGAGGATGGGGTTCAGGCCCTGCAGCACCCACTGGCAGTGAAAACAATAAAAAGTTCTTGTCACCAAAGTCTTCGCCACTGTCAAATGGCTCAATGTCAGAAATGGATGTGGATTTATAAATTGAAATGACACCAAATAAGATGTGTTCATAGATCAGATCGATACCAAGAATCACCTGCCAGGCCTGGTGGTCCACGCCTGTAACCCCAGCACTCTGGGAGGCTGAGGCAGGAGGAGCACGAGTTCAAGCCCAGCCTGGGCACATTAGTGACTTAATGAGATCCTGTCTCCAAATACAAATTTTATTTCTCTTTTGGGTGCTGGGGATCAAACTCAGGATCTTGTGCTTGCTAGGCAAGTGCTCCACCACTGAGCTAAATCCCCAACACCTCCAAATAAAATATTCAAAAGCAGCTGTGGATGTAGCTCAGTGTGAAGGCCAAGCTCAGCCTCCAGTACCAAGGGAAAAAGAACCGCTAGCCACGGAAATGTCTGCACGGTACACGGTGCAGAAGAGGGTGAGGCCACAGGCCATGTGCGGCCTGCCTAAGGTCCCTGCAGGCCACACCCTGTGCTCCTCCTGTAAAGCTGCTGAGAAGGGGAGGTGAAGGATGGATCCCTTGGGGGGTGCAGGTGGGGCCACTGGGCAAAATCCAGCTTAGGGCTGAAGGAATGGCAGCGAGGTCCTCGCCCACAAGATCCGCCAGTGGCCGGGCCCACACCAGCTGCCACCTGCCTGCGGGGACAACAGTGGCACCGCCATCCTTCTGCTGAGCTATACCCCGCAGCCCCCTGGGCCCTTGCCCCTTCAGCAGAAAGCAAGTCCTCACCCCCCTCCGCAGGGTGGGCAGGGCACCCTGGGCCTGGGGACAGTCACGGATGTGGCAATGGCTAAGCTGAGCCAGGAGTCAGATGAGGAGCCTGCAGAGGGCGAGAGGTGGGGCCCGTGCTGGGGAACGGAGGCCTGGTGCGCGGCGCGAAGGTGAGCTGTGGGGGCCCTGCTGCCTCCTCCACAGCAACCCCAGAAGGGCGCGAGTGGCACAAGGTAGCCCGTGGGCACCGGATGCTGCCAGAGCTCGCAGTGTGAAGGGAGCCGGGGCTGCTGCTGGATGAGGAGCGCCGTGAGGGCGGCAGCCCCAGCCACTACTATCATCACCGCCACTGCCACCACCACCACATCCTCCGCGCTGCTGCCCCGACCAGCCTCGGCACCCTCGGATCCCGGGATGATGCCAGGCAGGTGGAGCCCAAAGCGAAGCCACTGGAAGGTGACTAGTTCTTCCCACAGCTGGTGGGTGGCAGAAAGGATCCCTGCCAGGACTCACCATGTCTGCGCTGACTGGAGGCTGCTCCTCCTCCAACTCTCAGCCCTGGGAGCTCAGTCTGGGGGTGGGTGTCAGCCACCCTGATGCCAATGCCAGCTGTTTGCAGTGTTCACCCCAACATCCCCAACACCCTGCACCATCTCCCTGCCTTTTTGGTCGGGTAGAGCTGGGCCATGGCTGGGGCTGTGGCCTGCTGTGGCCTCCCCAGGGCTGGCCACACCCTGGATGACAGGACAGATGTGCAGGGGCCGCCCACGGTGGGAGTTCTGTTCTCCAGGGAAGGAAGGAGCCAAGCTGGTTCTGGCTTTAGTTTGCTGTGTGACTTTGGCATGTCACTCAACCTCTCTGGGTCCTGGCGGATATGTGGGATCCCTGAGCTTCCCTTCAGCCCTGCCCAGTTTGAAGCCACCCAGCTCTAGGTGGTCTCTGTCCTCTTCCCCAGTTTGGGAGCTGTAAACGATCCCTTGTAAAACAGGGGTGACAGGAAGGCAGGCCCTGAAGGGTAGGTGATGCTGTGGCACATTTCAGGCAAGATCCCCGCTCTAGGGGAGGCACGAGCCACTTTGCTGACACCGTTCATGCCACCGTAGCAGCCCCTACCACCCACTCATTCTGTTTGGTCCTCATACCACAGCCGCCCTCTCTCTCCCAGCAGTATTCGGCTTTACCCAGCAAGCACTTCAAAAGCCTAAAGAGGTGGTCTCCATGTCAGGACCCGGTGAAGGTGGATACCACACAAGGGTGGGCTGGGTGGCTTCCCTGCCCTTCCCACTGACTTGGGTCACTCTCGGGAAAGGCCCTTGGCCTGTGTGCCCAAGAGCACTGCATGGGCTGTTGGGGTTAGGGATTCCAGGGGCCCACAACTCAGAGTGACACTGGGTGAACCCTTCCTTCTAGGAACGCACCCAGAGAGGGCCAGGGTGGGGGCTTTTCACAGAGGCCCTCTTATTCCCAGTGCTGACAGGAGACCTCAGAGCCTAATGAGACACTTGTCCCCTGGGCTTCATTCCCCACTGGGAGGGAGGTTGGAGGTCGCTCTTCCAGTCCCAGCCCAGAGGCCTTGTCTATCCTGGAGTCAGAATCTGCTGAACAGGGGCTGGGGATTTAGCTCAGCGGTTAGAGTGCTTGCCTGGCAAGCAGAAGGTCCTGAGTTCAATCCCTGGCACCAAAAAAAAAAAAAAAAAAAATCTGCTGAGCAGTTTACTTTTTAGGGTGGCACATTTTTAACCAAAAGTTATTAGCTACACACCAGTGTTTAAAAAGAAAAAAGTGACCTTTTTTTTTCCTTGAAACCTGACAGGAAACAAAATACACACTACTGATTTTTTTTCAAAGAAACAAAGTACAGTAAATGCATAGCTGCAGGATTTTTCCTACTGTGCGGCAAAATACTTGTGTTGTTTTTTTGGAAACAGACTGAAACATCTGGTCCCTGTCCTGGGCCTTCAGTGATGCTCTGGTTTGCAGAAGATGATGATGGTGAGACCTGCAGCTGCCCACTCTCACCTTAGATTACACCACTTTGATTTGTGGAGAGAGAAACAGAGCTTTTTGATAGTGTGGTTAAAAACACTGAACTATTCCAGTAAAAAGAGTAACAAACAGGATTGTGACAGTGTGTATGCTTGTGCTAGATGAAGGCCTCTTTTGCGAGCCTCAAAAAATCAAAATAGAGCAGTGTGCGCCCAGGGCCTGAGCAACGGCAAAGCAACACCTAAATGAAACAGCGGAGACCAGCCACGCTGTGACATCGGGACGACTTCCACCATGGGAAGTGGTGGCGCACATCCCCAGCAAGCACCACCCCAGCTGGCCTGCACACACTGCAGGTGGCAGGCCGAGTCCCGAGGTCTCATCTACCACTGGGTTTATTTTTTGCTTCTTTTTACTGTTTTTGTGACGTGAACTGACAGAAGAAATACTTTTACCCTATCAGGGGAACCCCAATCAAAGCAACCCAAAATACACAGTAAATGTTTGTTGTTCACGTTGGATGCTGATGCTAAACTTCCAACATCCATAAATTAAAAAGTAATTTTATGCCTTCCTTATTTCTCAGACAAGTGGAGGGTAACATTTTTGCTTTCTTACATGGGTCTCTTGACATTTCTGAAAAATAACATTTTTACCCTTTAAAGGAAACCAAAGCAAAGGCAAGCCCACATGGTAAACACTTGGTTCCCAAGGCTGGGCTGGGAACAGTCCTCTGGGGGTGCAGGCGGGCCGAGGGCTCCCGCCCCTCTGGGCACAGGTGGGAGGCGGCCCACAGTCACCTGGTCAAGGCCAGGAGGGCTGCCTTTCTCATGAGCCCACAGCTGTCATCTAGCCAGAGCCACTTTCTCCCACACAAACACACCTGCAAGTGTCCAGTATGGGGGACCCCACCTACTGACTGTGAGGCCGCTTGGCCGCGGGCGCTGCCTCCTCCTGCTTCAGCCAGCGCAGCAGAAGCCCCGCGCCACCTCTCTTAGCAGGTAGCAGGCTCTTCTGCAGGAACTGGCTGGACCACTGGGGTACATCAGACTCGTCCTTCTGGGGTCTCTCTTGGTGTTCCTTTTTGGGTGACTTTGTGGCCAGCCACTGCATCATCTTTTGGCTGCTGCTGCTTGCCTTGGGCTCCTGAGAGAGAGAGAAAAGCTCACAGCGCCCAGCTCCAGCTTTTGGGAAGGGTGGACTCCGCGAGGAGTCAGAAGGGGAGGAAGGCGCCGGAGGGTGCTCCAATGGAGAGAAGGCGATTCCTCGGGGAGTGCACAGATCAGAGATTCACAGGCTGAACAGTCTGCACTCCTCACAGTCCCCACACCCCCATCTTGAGCAGAAAGGTCTGAGCTAGCACAGGGCCCGACACATGGTCTCCCAGAGTAAGGACCATGCGGACACTGGGCAGCACTGATACAAAATGAAGATAATAGTACATTTTTAAAGGGAAAAAAGTGGCAGAGTGACAGGAGTTTGCAGAAAACTGAGACCAAAGAAAAAAAACAACAGGCTGGGGATTTAGCTTAGTGGTTAGAGTGCTTGCCTAGCAAGCACAAGGCCCTGAGTTTGAACCCCAGCACCAAAAAAAAAAAAAAAAAGAAAGAAAAAAGACAACAGTGCCCATGGGTAAGGGGAAACAAGTGGGAGAGAGATGACAGGGAGGCTGTGGTTGTGGTCTGTCCAACACGGCTCTGAGCACAAGCTCTCCAGCTCCCTCCACAGAGCTCCTGCCCTGTTACCTTCCACGTCAGTGGGGTCTGCTCTTTTTATTATTTGTTTTTTGGGACAGGATCTCACTGTATAGCCCAGGGTGGCCTTGAACTCCCGGCAATCCTCCTGCCTCAGCTTCCTGAGTGCTGGGATCACAGGTGTGCACCACCACGCTCAGTTCCTTGCAGCCAGTAGTTAAACTCCAGGACTCCCTCCCCACAGCCTGGGTCCCGTGACCTCTGAGATGGCACAAGTGCTTCCGGGGAGATGGGCTGGGCTTCTGTCTCCCTCACAGTCACCCTTGGAAGAACCTGATTTACCAGACTCTCTAAGGATGCCTCGTTTGTTTCCTTTTGTTTCTTTTCTCCTTTTTTTGGCCATACTGGAAATTGAACTTGGCCCTTTTTTATTTTGAGATGGAGCTCTTGCTAAATCACTAAATTGCCCTGGTAGGGCTGGAACTTGTGATCCCCCTGCCTCAGGCTCTTAAGTAACTGGGATGACAGGTGAGCACCCTTGCAACCAGTTACAAAGCAACTTCTTTTTGTGTGTAGGGACTTTCTGAGACAGGGTCTTGCTACATAATCCAGGCTAGTCTTGAACTCACAGTGATCCTCTTGCCTCATCCTCCAGGCTGTGGGAATCACAGGCGGATGAGGTATTCTGAAGACACCGAGTCACAACCAAATTTGAGAATCACTGCTCTGCTCTACTTCGCCTCCCCCAAGGTGAGAGCTTCCAGGGGTTAAAGCTGTGACTAGGAAAGGCCACATAACAAGCCCCTACCTTTTTGACCACCAGGTGGACAGGAGTCAGACACTCAGGGGTGTTGTTCCGTGAGTTGTTGACGATCGGGGAGACGGGGTGGAAGGCAATGTTCTCTGTGGGGCGGATCAGCTTCAGTGCCTCCTGGGTGGGGACAGCCCCGAAGTCCAGCCACCTGGACACAGCCTCCTCCCCGTCTAGGATAGCAGGCATCCTTCAAGTCAGGACGTTGGTGCAGAGACAGTAAAGGGAGGGAGACAGGGGAGACTCAAGTGAGCTGACAGTGGTCACCACAAGGGCTGGTGCACCAGCGTTCACGCTGACAGACTGGCAGGCTTTCTATGATGCCCACACTAAAAAGGACAACAGATCCTGGAAAACTGTGCAATACAGCCGCCTCCAGCCTCACCACCTGTGAAAGCCTACAGTAAGGAAGGCTAGCTGGGCACACCAGCATGTGCCTATAATCCCTGCTACTTGGGGGGCTGAGGTGGGAGAATAGCCTGAGCCCAGGAGTTCAAGGCCAGCCTGGGCAATAGGGCAGGATGCAGTCCTAAGGAAAAGGAGTCTTAAGTTCTTTTTAATCTGGATGCATTTTATAAGTGACATCTTTGCCTTGTAGTATAGCTTACTTGGCAGTAACTAGCAGTGCTTTTTTGTTTTTTGTTTTGAGACAGGGTTTCACTATGTGCTTCAGGTTGGCCTTGACCTCGCTAGCCCAGGCTGGCCTCCTCAGTGCTGGGATTACAGGCGTGCGCCACCACACCTCTCAACAACACAGGAAATAATGTTATAGCATTTTGGGAGCCTGAGGCAGGAGGATCACAAACTCAAGCCCAGCTTGGGTAACTTAGACCCTGGTTCCAAAAATCCAGGGCTGGAGATGTAGCTCAGTGTGAAGGCCTTGAGTTCAATGCCACAAAAAATAAAACAACTGTTTCGCACGAAAGCATATTTTCACAGCCATATATCAGAACAAGGCTACGCTGATAATGCTCATAGTTGCGGCATTACATTCTTTTCAGCAGAACAGCAAAAGCTCAGGCAGGCGCCTGCGCCTGCCAGGGTCTGGCGGTAACTGGAAAGGTATTACATAAGTCTGCTCTGCTTGGGGTTTTGTTTTTTTTAAATCACACACAGGAAAATGCATATAGTCCAGGCCTTTTGTGGGATTTTCCAGGAGGGAGGAGGGGTGCTGGGGTTCGAACTCAGGGCCTTTCACTTGCTAGGAAAGCACTCTACCACTGAGCTAAATCTCCAACCCTATCACAAATGGGAAGTGCTTGTTTTTAGACTGCAAATCAGTTCCAATGTGATTGATGTGTCAGGGAGTAAGGGGAACAAAATGCAAATTTTGCATTTGCTTCTGATCCATTTCATGTGTGCAAACTGAGGTGAGCATGGAAACCCACCCCAGCTGAGACCCGGAGGGAATCTCGAGATGCACACAGCCTCGGGCGCCAGGCTGCCTATGCACACAGATGGACCACAAGTTGAGCTCTATTCCTTGGCACCTGGCAACTTTCCTGTGTACATTCAAAGCATCCATTCCACGTCTCAAAAGTGGCTCAGCTTCTTGGCTCAGACCATGCATGCAAATGGAAACATTCTCCAACACTGAGAAGCTAGAAATAATAAAGCATCTTGAAAGAAAAACGAGAACATGTGATTATCTCCTGAGCAACGGATATAAAGGAATCCACAGCAGTGACAACACTGCAAAAATAAGAGAAACATCCATGGCTGGAGTGGCTTCAAGAAGCACTGAGAAGCCGAAGCTGAGCTGACGAGGCCCGAAGAACAGAAACAATGGAAAGATTCTTAAAAAAAAAAAAAAGCTGAAACCTATTCTTACAAGCAGAAAGCACTATTTAAATCCTACAGAATTGAGTGCAAATAATAGTGACTTGGCGATTTCTGCTTCTGTGACTTCTGACAGTCACAGCACAAATGGAAACGGCCCTCAGGAATTTCCAGGGTTGGGGCTGGGACGCAGTGCAGTAGCAAAGCATCTGCCTAGCATTTGCCGGGCCCCAGAGCCAGCCCTCAGTGCCACCAAAACAGAAAAACATTTCCAACAGTGATGCAGAAATTAAATGGAGGGGGCTAGTCACTGGATCAAATGCTCAATTATTTTTTTGTTTTTTTGAGACAGGGTTTTGCTGTGTAGTCCAGGCTGGCCTTGACCTCGCAATGACCCTCCTGCCTCAACATCCCAAGTTCTGGGATGACAGGCATGCATACCACACCTGGGTACTTTCTTATTCTTTAAAGCTACCTATCCAGAAGCACAGAGGATAGACTCTCATCTGCATCCTTTCGGATCCAGGGACAGTAAGTGTGACTTGAGTTGAGCATGGCTGATGCATACCTATAATCCTAGCCACCCAGGAGGCTGAGGCAAGAGCAGCAAGAGGAGAACTCGAAACCAGTCCAGGCAACTTAGCGAGAACTTGTCTCAAAATGAGGAAAAAATGGTTGGGGTTATAACTTAGCACTTCAGGGTTCAATCCCCAGCAAGGGACACGAAAGGCCTGCCTGTGGTGGATGTCATGCAGGTTTCTGCAGGAGTCCACGGTGATGATGGTGTAGGAATACAGCAGGTCTCCTCCCTCGGGGGGCTCCCAGCAGTCAAAGATCCCTGCCATTGTCAGTGGCCTCCAGTTGTCCCAGACGCTCTTCCAGTCCTCAGCACTGTCTGCAGCCCCACCACTGCCTGGCTGGAAGCAAAGCGGGCAAATGAGGCCTACGCACACCATGGGCCCTGCTCCACACCTGATGGCGTGGTGACTGTCTTAGAGATGACTCCACCACACACCATGAATTCCCTGACCTACTACGACCAAGGGCAAGAGGCTTGGTGGCATAAAACTCCCACCGCCCAACACATAGCCTGCTGCAGCTGCCACATACACTGGTTGGTTGGGTGTTTGTTCCTTTGTGGCACCACACGTGTGCCATGCGGGTGTGTGCAGGTGCACGCCACTGAGTCACACCTCAGCCCCAATGGTTAATCTGCAACTAGCCAGCTGTCATACCCTAGGACCCACGCAACCTGGTTCCCTATTTGCCGGAGCAACCCTCCTCTGCCCGAATCTCCTTCTGTCCTTCCCTCTCATGGCGCCAACGCCTACTTACTGTGCAGGACTTGGTTCAAGACCTACAATACAGAAAGCTGCTGAGAGCATCCCTCACACCGTAACAGTATGAAAAAAAGCTACACAATTTATATAACCACGGTTTTTCTCAACTGAGGTTGCTGAGCAACCAGTGAACCTAAAATGTAAGGAAAGATGGGGACCTGGAGGGGGGCTGGAACAGATAAAAGTTAATGGATGGCAATAAAGAAAAAAAAAGAAAAAAACAAGTTAATGGGTAGCAAAGGCAGAAGATGGAGCCTTCACGCAGCAAGAAAGAATCCAGATGTATCTATAACCACACTGAAGAGCACAGCATGGTACCTGCAGGCCGCTCCCATGGGCTACCGATGCACCCACGGGGTAGGCTCCTCTGTGGGAAGAGGTACCCAGGAACACACCCGAGTTGCCAGGGAGAGTGGTGAGCCCAGGGCCCCTGGGAGCAGGGGAAGACCTGGGGGGTGAGGAGGCACCACTTCCCAAACTTAGAAAAGGGCCAGGGGGACCGAGAAAGCCAGAGACTAACGGCCTGCGACCCAGCTCTGCCAAGGCCTGAACCATGACAAAGAACCACCACCACCTCTGCAGCTCAGCAAGCACCAAGTGACAACGCGGGAGACAGGGCCTACAGCAGGGCCGCAGTGACAGCCTTCTGCAGTCACCCTCCCAGAGCACTGCGTGCCGCCAGAGAAATTAGAAGTCTGGCAATAAGGGAAGCCCGCCAGCCAAAACCCAAGTCAGTCCCACCCAACAAGACTGACTCATGCGGTAAAGGCCCAATAGAAGAATTCCCAGAAGTATTACTTATCTCAGTTTCTGTCCTACATGTTATGCCTAACAACAACCAGAGACAATCAAGGCAGGACATGGCAGTGCATGCCTGTAATCCCAGCACTCTGGGAGACTGAGGAAAGCAAATCAAAAGTTTGAGGCCAGTCTTTGGGCAATTTAGTAATACCTTGTCTCAAAAATAAAAAAAAATAATAAAAAGGCTGGGGAGGTAGCTCAGTGTGAAGGTCTGAGAATCAATCCTTAGTAACAAAAGAAAAAAACCACTGAACACAGGTCAATGAACATTACCCAAACTGAACCACAGGAAAAAAAATGAAAAAAATACAGAAGAGAGAGCCAGGCATGGTGGTACACATCTGTAATCCCAGCACTCTGAGGCAGGAAGACAGCCAAGAGTTCAAAACCAATCTGGGCTACACAGTGAGTTCAAGGCCAGCCTCAACTACATAGAGAGACCCTGCCTCAAAAACACCTAAAACAAAACAAAAAACAAAAAAACCTCAAGAGAACATCTAAGTCCTGTGGAACAAAATCAAACCATCTGACACTTGTATAATTAGAATCTCAGGAATGGGGGTATAGCTCAGTGGTGTACCAAGTGCCAGGCTATGAGTTCAGCCCTTGACTTTTATAAAAAAAAGAAAAAAATCCAAAATCAAAACAACAAAACTGGGGTGTGCTTGCACATGCCTATAATCCCAGCACTCTGGAAGGCCAAGGCAGAAGGATACAAATTAGAGCCCAGTTTGAGTAGCAAGACCATCTCAAAAAAAAAAAAAAAAAAAGAAAAGCTGAAGATGTTAGTGCAAAGACCCTGACAGCTCAATTTCCAGTACAGAATGAAAGAAAGAAAAAGAGAGAGAAAGGAAGGTAGGTTGATTACAAGTGTTAGCTGAGCATGGTAGCACACACCTGTAATCCTCGGGAGGCTGAGACAGAATCACAACTAAATTCAAGGTTAACTTTTTTTAAAAAAAAGCAGAGTCTTGCTATTTAGTTCAGACTGGCCTTGAACTCATTATATAGCCTAGGCTGGCCTCGAACTCCCTCCCAGGTGATGGGATTATAGGTGTGCACCACCATGCCTGGCAAGGTTAGCTTTTGGTGTGATCAAAAATAGTGCTGCCGCCAAGTGCCATCCAAAGGAAAGGCAGATTTGTAAAAACATGATAGTATGTCCTTCTCCACCTTATTCACCGGGTCTGGCACCATGAAATTTCTGGCTCTTCCCCAAAGTCAAAATGACCACGAAAGGTAAATGGTTTGAATCAATTCAGGACATCAAGACAGCCATGACAACGTGACTAAAGACACAAAAGAGGGCTCCAGAGCTGCTTCAGGGTGTTGGGAAGCAAGGGAGAGTATTTTGAGGGGGATTCACGGCAATGTGTCGTTTACTGTAACAAATACTTTAAATTTATTTAAATAATACATCCTATCTTTTGTATCTCAATAAAGCTGTTGCTTAAAAAAAAAAAAACCTCTGTGAGGGAAGGAAAAGATGTCCCCCTTTGGATTACCATCAAGCATCACTGCTGGAGCCTTCTGGGAAAGGCCTCCCAGGTGACTTCGGTGTCAGGTGAACACCACAGGGCGCAGACACCGCAGCCTGCTACACACCAGGCTACGCGGCACAGCACTGTCACACATGCACTCTATCACTGATGGAAACATCGTTGTGCGGTGCCTGGCCCTGGTCTGTCCCCGTCCTTCCCACATACACTTTTGCACAGCTGCAGATACCTGCTCCATCTTGGTCTGGGGGAAATAGATGAAGTACGGCTGCGTCTGACTTGTTCCATGACATCGCTGCCACTCATAGAATCCATCTGCTAAGACGACACAGCGTCTCCCCTTTCCCAGAGGCACCTGAGAGAAACGTAAGATATGGCCTTAGTGACACGGTCGTGTTTCAGGAAGAGCATTATGGGAATTGATAAAATCTCAGTCACGGTGTGACCCTGGAGGAGGTACGTACAGAGGCTTCTGCATCTCACTCCTTTGCAGTAACAGGGATGGAATCCAGGACTTGCACATGCTAGGCAGGTGCTCTACCACTGAACCACCTCCCTCGGCCTTTACTCTGAGAGAGGGTCTTGCTAAATTGCTCAGGCTGGGCTCAAACTTGGTAATCCTCTTGCCTCAGCCTCCCAAGCAGCTGGGATTATAGGTCTGAGCCACTGAGCCTGGCTTATTTACGTATAAAGTCACCTTTCAGCTACACAGATGTCGAAAAGATTAAATAAGCTGCCGTGTAAAGAGCCTAACTACCCCACACACTCAAGGTAGGTATGGGAAAGGCTTGTGGCTGTTCTGGCCTTTCCAGCTGAGATGTCAGATAGACATCCATCCCTAGCTACCATCTGATTACAAATATGTCCACGCAATATGAAAGAACCGTTTGTGTCAAATCATGGTGTTAGCACTGGTGGTGGTGCATACCTATAATCCCAGCACTCTGGGAGGCTGAGACAGGGGGACTGCAATTTTGAGCCCAGCCTAGGCAATTTAGCAAGGCCATGTTGCAAACTAAAAAATGTAAGAGGATGGGGATGTACCTCAGTGAAGGTCTTGGGTTCAATCTCTAGTACTGCAAACAAAACAAAACAAAAAAACACTATGTTGGGGCTGGGGATTTAGCTCAGTGATTAGAGTGCTTGCCTTGCAAGCACAAGGGCCTGAGTTCGATCCTCGGCACCACAAAAACAAACAAACAAACAAACAAACAAAAAAAACCACTATGTTTTGGCATGTCTGTCACACAGTGAACAGAATAGCACTCAACATTAACAACTTGCAATAATCTCTAGAACCTTATTTTATTTCTCAGGGATTCAGGAGCTAAGCAGCTGGTATAATAAAACACAGGATGTACCTTTTCCCAAGAGCAGCAACCTACCTTGAAGGACCGTTTCTCCAGGATGGTATCGCTGCGGCAGTTGGTGGTGTTGAACTGCAGCTTGGAAGGGTCGCCTTCTTTGAACCAAGAGGGGACCAGGCCCCATCGCATGGGAGCAATGACCCGCTCTGATGAGTCCACACCCTGTCACAGTAAAGGTTAAAGTCTGTGAGATCACAGTGAAGTCTGACAAACCGAACAGGCATATGCATTACATTACTGTTAGCACAAAAAGACAGAGAATGTGCAACACTGCAAAAGAAGTCTACTCAAAAACAATTGTGATGGCTTGCAGGGTATGGACCACTTGAATTCTTTAGCAAGAATTGGATCCTGGGGGTAGCAGAACATTCATGTGGTTAGGGAGGGGACACAAAGAGCTGAAGTTCCTGTACACTGTCAATCAGTGCCTCTGGGACAGACAGGCTTTGTGTGGCCCCAGCTTTCAACATGTGTGCAGATGACACAGGCCTGTAATCCTGGCTAGTGGGAGGCTGCGGCAAGAAGACAGCAAGTTTGAGACCATCATGGGCAACTTAGACTCCATCTAAAAATTTTAAAAAGGGGGTCTAGGGATTGTAGCTCAGTGGTGGAGTACTTGCCTAGCATCTGCAGAGCCCTGGGTTCTATCCCCAGCACTGACAAAAACAAGCACTGAGAAGCATTTTTGTGCAGAAGAGCTAACACAGCAGGTCAGAGGGTGCTATTTTCAGAAGGGTCTACTTACAAGCTCAACCCTGGGTTAATATTTTAGAACTATTTTGAGAGCATTCCCACCTTTCCCTGTTGGATAAGGTGTTTTACTCTGCCTAGTTTGTTTGAATGATGAGATTAGCAAGGTATGGTGGTGCACACCTGTAATCAGAATCAGGCGACTGAGGCAAGAGGATGGTAAATTCCAGGGCAGCTTAGAGGTCTTGTCTCAAAAAAAAAAAAACCAAAATAAAAAAACCAACAATACCACAGAACCAAAACCAAAGCCAACAATAAAGTTAAGGCTGAATACTGATCCTTCTGTTTGTTCATTCATTCATTCATTCATTCATTCATTCATTCATTCATAGACAGGGTCACATTACGTAGTCCAGGCTGGCCTCAAACTCAAGGCAATCCTCCTACCTCAGCCTCCTGAGTGCTGGGATTACAGGCGTGCACCACCACACCAGGGCCCCCAGAATCTTACATATATCAGTTATTTCCCTTTATACACACACATACACAGAACTGATTCTGGGTATTTACAGGACTTTCTGTAAAGCAGCCTTTAGTAGTAACTGCTGCTGCCCTTAGGGAGATACAAGGCTGGGTTTCTGAGAGACCAAATGTCATCATCTGGTCAGTATATAACTTGTTTTAAGAGTGCTTGGCTTAAAGACACCTTATTTGATCTATACCATTGACATTTACATTGAATTTGACAAGAGCACTGTAGCCCTGCCTGAAGGAAACTTTCCAGATAATGCAGTTTTCCTCACAGGGCCTGTCACAGCCCTCTCAAGATTAGGAACACCAGTCAGCACTTCAGCACTATGGTCGGGGTCCCCTTTCCTCCCAGTAGTGAGGACTAAATACAGGGCCTTTGCACTGAATTACATGCCCAGTCCATTTTTATTTTTTATTTTAAAGCAGGGCCTTCCTAAGTTTCCCAGGCCAAGCTGAAGTTGTGATCCTTCTGCCTTAGCCTCCCAGAGAGCTGGGATTAATAGGCATGCACCACTGTGCAGGCTTGGGGTCTTTTCAAACAGTGAAATCACCAACAAAAAGCACAGAAATGCAATAAACAGGGCACTAGATTGACCACAAATAGGACACCAACTTGTTTACAGTTAAGAGCGAAACAGAGCTGGCTTTGTTGAAATTCAGCTGGAAATGTGAATATAATCAGGCTACTCAAACTTCTCCATGCTCTGTGTCCACTGTGACTGCCAAACATCATTTGTATAGATTTGGGACTACAAATATGTTTTAAAGTAGTAGAATATGCAAATATGGAATCAAAGAACTATGAACAGTGTCTGTGTATGTGAGGAAGAATGGGTGGAAACACAGATTTACTAAATCCTCTCCCTTCCAAAGTAAAATGTTCCTGCCCACAGCATAAAAGAGGTGAGAGGGATAAATTACATAAGGAATTGAGACAGGTGTGTTGACTCATACCTGTAATCCCGGCACTGGAAGAGGCTGAGGCAAGAAGATGGCCATGAGCTCAAGGCCAGCCCTGGGCTACATAGTGAGTTCAAGATCAGCCTGGGCTACACAGCAGACCCTGTCTCAAAAATCATCCAACAGGGGTTGGGGATTTTAGCTCACTGGTAGAGAACTTGCCTGGCAAGCACAAGGCTCTGAGTTCAATCCCTAACACACACCCCCAAATTCAGAAAAACCCCAAGAACTTGCTCAGCGGGGTAAGTTGAGGCCCCCATCTCCATTTTGGGGGTCCTTCTCAGATCCTGTTCAGTGACAGGACAACTCTGACCTACCCCTCCTACCACCCTGTTGAAGTAGGAATAGAGCGTAGTTTGACATGCCGGGGAAGATTGACAGGACCTGGGGTGTGGCCTGACCTGACATCAGCCTGGGGCACAAAAATCCAATCGCCCCTCTTCTCACAGGATCAGGGAAACTCTCAAGAATAGATGGATAAATGGATAAATGGAAACAACAAGAGCTCGCTCTCTCGTTCTCTTAACCCCCCTTTGCCCCCTGCTCCCTAACTCATG
Source organism: Hystrix cristata (assembly GCA_004026905.1). NCBI lineage: Eukaryota > Metazoa > Chordata > Mammalia > Rodentia > Hystricidae > Hystrix > Hystrix cristata. The sequence continues at coordinate 100,900 of PVJO010002818.1, read as the reverse complement.
CTCTATCTTTAGCTCCCTAGCTTCCCACTCCTTTTCAGATCCCTGACTACAGCAGCGGCTGGTTACTTCATTCACCTGGCAAAACCCTTTTGCTACTTGAATAAACTCTTCTAAGGCCCTAAATTTGCTCTTGCAATTCATTGCCTGTGCAAACAAAGAACCTGGAAAAACCCCTCCTATAACATTTTGGCAAGCCAGCCAGGAGGACTTCACTGGACTTGGGAGGCACCATCTGACCTCAATCCAACTACAGGAAGATACAGCCAGGACTGACTGCACTGCGGCCACCACATACAAGGAACCCAGGCAAGATGGAATTTCACTGGACAGAAGTGCTGTTCAGCAGATTTCATTCCTCTTTCCTCTCTTTCTTCTTCTCTCCCTCTATACCATACCCAAGGAATTATTTATTGCTTTTCTGATAGCAAAGATAGAAAATAGCTATTTTTCCTTCTAGTTGCTTGCTTTTCTCTCCAGTTACCTGTGCTTCAGTTATAAATCCCCATTTTCATCATATTGGTTATATTTTATTGCTGTGTTTGTTGCATACAAGTTAACTTGGTCTCCTATCTCATGTTGCAGAAATCTCCTTTTCTGCTTCAGATGGTATTTCGGTTGTTCCTTGAGCCACCATGTGGTCACCCGCTGTTTTCTTGTTGGTTCTTTTTTTTTTTTTTTTTGGTGCTGGGGTTTGAACTCAGGTCCTTGTGCTTGCAAGGCAAGCACTTTAACCACTGAGCTAAATCCCCAGCCCTCTTGTTGGTTCTCATATCTTCCTCGTACTGGGTACCACCATCTTGGCTCCTGTGTGATTAGCTGACCTGCCACGTGACCCAGCCACCCTGGCATAGCTGCTTGCTACTGCCATGTTTACTACTGGCACTGGTGACTAATAGATGCACTGCACATGTCCAAACCCTGCTGCTGAACTTTTGCCATCACTGCGGAACTTTTTCCTTTGTTTCTCTTTCTTCTTGCTAATCTTGAATAACTGGCTTTGTGAGCTAAGCCTCCAATTTTAAGTGGCATATAGGTTTATAAAGAACCAAAAAAAGGTTTTTTTCTTCCTGCAGGAAGAAAATTGCATGCTACCCCCTGAAGAGCTCAAAGCAGTTTGTCTTTTGCCGATCTGCAGACCAGACACACAACCACCTCTGGTTGTGATCCCAAATGAACGGGGGACCAACAGATACAAGACTCCCTGCTGGGGGCCTAAGCTTTTTCTACGACTGTGGGGGGAAAACAGAATGCAAAGAAAAATTTGTCTTTTTAAACTCTGAGTTTCTTTTGACTAAAACTTGGCCATTTAACCACTCTAAGAGTCTATCTGAGGTCATCATCACCTGGCTTTTGTATTTCCCTTTTAAATATAGTTCAGTTAAAAAAAATAAATATAGTTAAGTTAAAGATTAATGCTTGATGGGGCTGGGGATTTAGTTCAGCGGTTAGAGTGCTTGCCTTGCAAGCACAAGGCCCTGAGTTCGATCCCCGGCACCAAAAAAAAAAAAGATTAATGCTTGATAATAGAACAGTGTTTTAATATTTAAAAACTTTACCTTAAGTGAGTCTTAACTATCTATAGAGCCAACTCATTTCTATCAAGATAAATACAAGAGATTTTCCATCTGTTCTCTACACAGAGCCAATTAGGGGCTCTGTACAGGAAAGCCATCGAGTGGCTCAATGTGGGCACTTGTTACTCTAGGGAGTTAAAACTAGGTAAAGCCAACAAAGGGTTCCACCCCCTCTCTCCCCAATCAGTCAATGGATCAAAATTAAGGAATCTAAGTCTTTCTCAATGGAAGACAATGCGTCGTCACTTGGATGAAAATATCCATCTAGTCTTTGTTAGGCCACAAGAGTTTACTCTAGATTTCGTCTTTGAGCAGGGACGTCTTCTTAGGGAATACAAATCCAACTCTCTCTCTATAGGTCCCAAGAAAAACAGATGGGGAATCTGCTAGACTATTCAGAGAAGAAAATTTCACCTATATCCCCACTGGGGTGTATCCTTCAAGAATGGAAAAAATTTGATCCTGATTACTTAATGCATGAATTACTTATTCATTATTGCAATACAGAATGGATACAATATGAACTGGGAGGTGGTGAAAAATGGGTACGAAATGGTACTTTAAATCATGAGACAATTCTCCAGTTACAATGCTTTTGTTTAAAACACGCAAAGTGGAATGAACTGGCTTATGTTCAGGTTTTTATGGCTTTGTCAAAGGGAAAATTCAAAGGCTATGATATTGTTATCTAGAGTAGCTTCTGAGGAAGAAGAAAAGGCTATCTTAGATGACTCTGTCCTGGGGAGCCTACATGACTCTCAGGGGGATGCAGACCACTCTCAGTTGTCTGATACTGGGGGGGCCTTCTCAACCTCTCCCATGTAACCCCCAAGAGGATACTCAGTTGTCTGATACTGAGGGGCTTTCTTAGCCTCCCCCATGAAAACCCCAGAAGAATAAATCAACTCAATCTCCTCCAGAAAATTCAAAACCCCCTCCTATAACACTGTGACTTCAGGCAATGCCAGGGGACACTTTTGGTTATAACTTGGGGGGCTGCTGCTAAATATTCTACAATGTAGAGCACAGCTCCTCACATCAAAGACTATCCCACCCCAAAATTTCAACAGTGCCTACAGAGTGAGAAACCTGGTCCTCACGTTCCGTTGTCACCTCTGACTTCAGTGTGTTCACTGGGCAACTGCAAACCAAACCCACTCTTGAGGGCAATGAATACAAAATACTGAAAATATTTCTCACTATCAGTCATCTTTCCTCTCCCCTTTGGACTTGTGAGAAACAGCTGGGGGCACTGGCGCAGACAAACGAAAGAGGAAGTAATTTGCAAATCAGTGGTTTCAAATGCAAATTCTGCAATCCACACACAAATGCTGGCCGTTAAGAATTTGGATGAGCTGCTAAAATGCTTCTAATTTTGTTTTATTTGAGAAAAATGAAATATCAAACATTTATCAAACTAAGAAATAGTAGCAATCTTTAAAACAATTTTTAAAAACTTTATTTTTGCAGTACTGGGGATTGAACCCAGGGCTTTCACACTGAGCTACATCCTAAGCCATCTTTATTGTTTGCTTCAGCCTTCCCAGTAGCTGGAATTACAGGTGTAGACCACCATGTGCAGCCCAATCATGATTTTTAAAAATATATCAAAAGCATTTAAAATATTTAAGACATAAAAAAACTTTTGCTTTCTGGAACAAGAGAAAAAGAACTTAAACTTGATAAATACTATAAACACAATAAATGCAATTAAATTTAAAATAACCAAGCCAGGTGTGCACACCTATTGTCCCAGCATTCTGTGAGACAAGATTGTTTTGAGTCCAACATGGCCAAACGCTAGCAACTTAAGTGAGAGCCTCTCAAAACAAAAAAGCGCTAAGGGTGTAGCTCAGTGTGAAGGCCCTGTGTTCAATCCCCAGTACCTAAGGAGGAAAAAGCTTTTTTTTATGATAACCAAACCAAATACCCATGTTTCTAGCTTTAGTAAAAGACAAAATTAAAAGGATTGAAAAACACAAGCAAAAAGAACAAAAACAGTACTTAAGAAATATCAGAAGTGTTTTCCATTAGCTGGTTGTTCCTCCCTCCCCCCGTTTTGGTTTTCTGAAGCGGGGTCTCGGTCTTGCTGGCCTTGGTAGTCCAAGCTGGCCTCAAACTCATTTAGTCCAGGCTGGCATGACCTACTGATCCTCCTGCCTCGGTCTCCTGAGTAGCTGGATTCACAGGTGTGTGCCACCACACCAGCTAAATTAGTTGTTGTAAGCCTGCCCTAGAGCTGATTCAGCTGGCCTAGTTAAAGGGGTATAGAAAAATAAATTTTTTTTTTGAGACAGGGTCTTGCTGTGTAGACCAGGCTGGCCTCAAACTCATGGTCATCCTCCTGCCTCCAGCCTCGAGTGCTGGGATGACAGGTGTGCGCCACCAGATCCAGGGGAAATTTTTTAAAGATGAGTGAGGTCTGGCAGTGTTCTTAAAACAATTCGAATACAAGGCTCATAAACTGGGCAGGCATTAAGGTCCATCAACGACACTTAAAACGCCCAAAGAACACGGAATCATCTCAACTTAAAAAACAAGGATCAAACTTCCCCGGCGAGGCTCAGGGTGACTCTCGAGTGTGGACAGGACACAGGTCACCGCGGGGCTGGGCACAACCCGACACACAGGCGCAGCGGGAGAGGAGAGCGTTACCTTCTCCAGGTGCAGGCGCGACAGCAGCACCGGGCTGCAGCTGTGCGGGCTCTGGTTGTAGGAGGGGCAGTACTTCTCGGGCTGCCTCCAGTCGGGGAGCCGCTGCCGGCCTCTGCGGTCCCGGTAGGCACAGGCCCTGGCCAGCACGTCCCAGGGCAGGTGGCAGGACGTCCGCCCGCACATGATCGCCGCGCTCGCCCTGCAACCCCGAGCACTGGGAGGGGTGCGCTCACGAGCCCCCCACACTGGGACTTTTTCGCAACAGGGTTTCGCGGGGACCCTCCTGCCTCAGCCGCCCGTGCTGGGATCCGACCCGCAGCTGCGCCACGGTTCTCTGGAAACTTCCCGGAACTCTCGCCAGGCAGGGTTTACTCGTGTTGCTCGCCGCCTCGGCCCGCGGTCTGCCGCGCGGGAGGCACTGAGGGTGAAAAGAGGGTCCCCGGACCGAATGCGGGAGCCCGCGCCCCGTCCAGCTGGTTGTGCCGCCCCACTTCCGGTCCCACCCGGTCGGCGGGGTCGGGGGCAGCCCGACCGGACTCCTGAGGTCGCGGACCGCCCCAAGGCCTCGGCGCCCTCCCCCGCTGCCTCACCGCACGCGGCCTCAGAGTCAGCGCCTGCGTCGTCCCACCTTCCCTCAGGCCTGCCGCCCGCTTCCCTCACAGCCTCCGCGCGAGCTCAAACTCGCCGCCCGCGTTCCGGCGCCAAGCCCCGCCCCTATAGGCCCCGCCCCTTACGCAGGCCCCCCGCCCCCACGCGGCGGCGTCCACCTTGCGGCCAGAGTCTCCCGAGCCTTCCGGAAGTGGGCGAGACCGCGCCTAAGGGGAGGTGTGACCTGGAGCTTCTCCGGGCGGCGGGGTTAACCCTTGACCCTCCCGCCCCGACCCGATCCTCTGCAGCTCGTGGGCACCAGGTGGCCCCCATTGGGACACCCTACTGTCTCGATTCCTGTGCAGGTGGCTGCTCAGCGTGGCCCAACTGGAGAAACAAGGAAACTGCCGGGCACCAGAGCCAGACTTCGGGCTCCCCCTGCCCCTCCCCGACACACCGCCCGCATCTCCCAGGGCGACCCTTGCCCACGGAACCGGTACGGAATCGGGGACCTCTGTAGAGCTGCAGCCCCACCTTTTTCTTACTTTGAGGCGGGCTCCCACTAGATTGCTCAGGCTGGGTATGAACCTGTGTGCCCGTGAAGGCTCCTGTTTGAAAAACAGGCACTTCCGGTGTCTTTAGACCACACTGGGTGAAGAGCTCCTGCCCCAGATGAAAAGCCTGCTCCAGCTGGGGATTTAGCTCAGTGGTTAGAGTGGTTGCCTGGCAAGCACAAGGCCCCGAGTTCGATCTCTGGCACCAAAAAAAAAGTCAGAGCTGGGCGTGGTGGCACAGGCCTGTAATCCTAGCACTCAGAAGGCTGAGGCAGGAGGATCACTGTGAGTTCGAGACCAGCCTAAGCTACATAGCGAGACTGTCTCAAAAAGCCGAAAAACAAAGCCTGCTCCCCGGGCTCTCTGGACAGAAATAACGGCGCAGAAACCGGGCTGACCACCGTGGCCTGTGGGGCCCCCACTTACCACCTACAAAGAAGGGGGCCATGGCCTTGGGCAGTGGTGCACAGGGGTCAGGGCAGGGGAGGTGCAGTCCCAAGGAGAGCCAGCAGAAGCCATCAGTCCATAAATACATGCTCCTTTATTATATAGAGAGGAGATAACTTCAAGAACAGGTGTGAACTTTATTCATTTGTGATGTCCCCTCACAGGCCAAGGCACCACGATCTAGGAAAACCTAAAATAATCTTGTTTTTTTAAAAAAAGTTACCTTCCAGCAGTTCTAAACGAGGGGATAGAATTAAAAAAAAAAAAAACAAAAAGCCACAATGATTCCTGCTTGTTTCTGAACACGGAAGCTAGGGCAGGGGTTTCCACCAGTCTCGCGAATAGTGTCAAGAAGGATGGCGCCTACGAAGGGGCCTCTTAGCCCACAGACGCCAAGATGATGTCGACTGGCAGCTCCTCTGAACTTCGGGCTGTCACCTGCATTGTCACTGTGTCCAAAAGCAGCAGCCGCGAGCGCACAAGGATGTCGTGACCACCCCGGAACACACCTGGTGGGGAAGAGAGAGGTAAGGCTGTATGAGGTAGAAGAGATGCAGACCAGGCTGAGGCAGCAGCTGGCAGCAGCTGAGCAAGGTGGCCCTGGAGAGCAGCGGGGTGAGGTCCCCAAGCAGGGTCTGCACAAGTCACTTGGCCTCGCCAAGCCCCAGGACCTGGGACTACAGAGCAGGGGGAACAAGGATACTAACCATCGTTCACCTCCTGCCCAGCGCAAATGAATTCGTGGAAATGTGAGGCTGGTACCTGATGTCACAGAGGCACTCACACAGGGACAGTCCCACCAAGAGCAAACCGCAGAGCAGGTGGCCGGCAAAGCCCAGGGGACTGAGCTGCTTAATGTGGCCAGAAAGGATGGGGGTGGGGGCTTCCAGCTTGAGCAGGCATCCGGCCAACACTGTTTATAAACACTCAGCCAAAGTTTAGAAACTCCCATTTCCTTCCGCTAAGTGTTTTAGGTGTAACTGTATTGCTATGATATAGCATTATTATCTCATACAGAAGTGTAGACACAAAAATACTCACATATAAAATGCTGGGGGAGGGGTGAGTGCAGGTGTTGCCAGTGTGGCAGCTGGGAGATGAGCACTGGGGATCGTTACACTCTTCAATCTTTGTGCATGTTTGAAAATTTCTACGCAGAGATGCTTGAGCACCCGTTGGCGGTGCTGGGGATTGAACTCAGGCCCTTGTACGTGCTGTGTAGCTGCTGTGCCACTGAGCCCAATCCCTGGTCCCAACTGCCTGTTCTTGTTAGAAAAGAGCAACCACACCAGTAGACATTTTTCATCCAGACAGGCAAAACTCTTAAGTTTGATGATATCCTCTGTTGTCCACAGTGTGGAAGGCATATGACTCTTAAGGACAATTGGGAAGTATCTGTCAAAATTAGAAATGCTAGCAAGACCCTGTCTCAAAAAAAAAAAGTTGGGCGTGGTGGCACATGCCTGTAATCCCAGCACTCAGGAGGCTGAGGCAGGAGGATTGCTGTGACTTCGAGGCTAGCCTGGGCTACATAGTGAGTTCAAAGCCAGCGTGAGCTGCATAGCAAGACCCCATCTCAAAAATAAAGAAAAATGCCAATCACTCTGACTTCATCATGCCCTGGGAGATTTATCACAGATATTTTCCATGTGTACATGCAAAATAAAATGTATGTGATTAGTTATCATAGCATTATTTGTGATAACAAAACATTGGAAACAACCTGAACATCCATCGGCAGGGGCCCAATTCCATAAAATATAGTATATCTATACAATGGGCTTCTTCGAAGCCATAAAGAAGGGATTAAGGGTTCATGAAATTTGGGTTAATGAAAACGTTCTGGAGATGGATGCTGCTGATGGTAACACAACAGTGCGAATGGACCTAATGCACTAAACTGTACATGTAAAAAGAGTACATTTTAGCCTGGCGTGGTGGCACTTGCCTGTAATCCCAACACTCTGCAAGGCTGAGGCAGTTAGATTACAAGTTTAAATCCAGCCTGAACAATTTAGACACTTGGCGAGACCCTGTCTTAAAAAAAAAATTATCTCTCTATATCTGCATATACATTACATCTATATAAATATATATATGAAGATAAAAAGACTGGGGATATAGCTCAGTGTGAGGGCCCTGGGCTCAATCCTCAGTATAAATACAATTAAAATAAAAAATAAGAAAAAAGGCTGAGGACATAGATCGGTGCAAAGGCCCTAGGTTCAATCCCCAGTAACACCCACTCCAAAAAAATTTACATTTTTTTTCCCTTTATGTGGTATTGGGAATTGAACACAGGGCCTTTGCACTTAGCTACATCCTCAGCTCTTTGTACTTTTTTTGTGTGTGCCAGGGATCGAACTCAGGGCCTTGCGTTTGCTGGGCAAGCACTCTAACCACTGAGCTAAATCCCCAGCCCCTCGCTTTTTTAAATTTTAAGACAAAATTTTGTTAATTTGCTCAAGCTGGGCTCAAACATATCCTCTTCCTCCCTGAGCTCCCAGAATGATGGGATCACAGGTGTGCTATATATATTTTACCATAATTAAAAGATAAAAGAATAACAAAGCTGTACATATTGACAAGGACTCTATCTACACACACGTAAAGTGAAAACTCAAAAGGCAGAACAATGTGTATACTGTTTGTACATAATCTCCAAGTTTAAAAGTGGAAATGTGTTCCTGTTACCTTTTTTTTGCAGTCATGGGGACGGAATGCAGGACTCACACACACGAGGCAGTTACTCCACTGCTGAGCTAACCCACAGTTCTTTTGTGAGACATGGTCCCACTAAGTTGCCCAGGCTGGGCTAACATTTTCACTCCTCCTGCCTCAGCCTCCCAAGTAGCTGAGGTTACAGCTTCCTGTGTTTTTATAGCTATAAAATGACTGGATGAGGGCCGGGGATCTAGCTCAGTGCTTAGAGGGCTATTCTACCAAGCACAAGGCCCTGAGTTTGATTTCCTTTACCAAAAAAACAAAACAAAACAAAAAACCACCCACCAAATGACTGGATGATACACAGGCATTGTTTACAACAGTAATGGTGGTCACCTTCTAAGAAGGGCAGCTGGGTGGGTGGCAACAAAGGTAGGGAAAGGGGACACATCGTCTCAGATCTTTTTTATACTTTTTTTTCCCTTTTTTGTAGTACTAGAGATTGAACCCAGGAACTCTGCACTGAGTTACACCCCCAGCCCTCCTTATTTCAAGATAGGGTCTCACTAAGTTGCCCAGGTGGGGCTTGAACTTGGGACCCTGCTGCCTCGGACGCTGAGTGCTGGCATTACAGGTGTGGGAGTTTCAGAAGCAGTGGCATCCCCGGCCCTCCCACCAGAAGTGCTGCTCACCGGCCAGGAGCAGCGTGTGTGTGTTCTTGTTGTCCGGCACTTTGTCTGACCTCTCACATGCATGCATTCCCAAGAACTTCACGATGTTGCCCACAGCCTCTGTCAGGGAAAGCAGCAGAGTTCAGCCACGCAGCTTGTTTCTTTGGCGCTGGAGACCAAACCCAGGACCTGGGCATGCCAGGCACAAGCTCTACCCACGCTGTCCCCAGCTCCAAGCCCTACATCCTGTCACCAGGTGCTGAGGCCTCAGGGAAGTGGCCCTGTTCTGGCAGGAAGGGGAGGAGCGCTGTCAGCGGCCCCATGGTCTGGAGGCAGGCAGTGGAGACGGCAGCTGGGCCCTCACCTTCCAGCGTCTTGATGGTGGACAGTGTGAACGTCTCCTCCTTCTCGAACTCGTCCCCCACCTCATCCCAGGCAGCTTCAAAGTTCACTTTCATAACCTTCTGGATGTGATCCGCAACACTGACCTCCAGGTCCTCCAGCTGGAAAGGGACAGAGCCCCGTGTGTGCTGCGTGCTCCTGGGTGCTGCCCTCGACGTTCCATCTGTCCCAGGGTGTGTGCACCTGGTACCAAGGCACAGTGGGCCCCAGGGACCCAGCAATGTGCTGGGGTAGCTGCCCTTGCCGTGCTTGGAGCCAAGTGGTGCCCCTTCAACACGAAACTCCCTGACCCCTCGTGTCAATCTATCAGCCTTGAACTCAGCAATCCTCCTGCCTCAGCCTCGAGTGTGCTGGGATGACAGGTGTGCGCCACCATGCCCAGCCGCAGCCACTTCTGGTTCAGTAGATCCTCCCTCCCCCCTCAGCTGTGACCTCTGGGCCTGACACATTGGCTCCCCAGTCTCCACTGGGAACCTGACACTGGCCGCCCCTGCCCTGCGATGGGGACTGATTGCAACTACTGGCAGTCCCCACACAGACCTTCTGGGAGCCCTGAAGGGGGATGTTTGGGGCCCACACAGGTAACCCTCGCTCCTGCAGCAGAAGGAAGCACGGTGCAGCTCTCTGAAGGAGCAGGGTCTGAGGGCTGCTAGGCCTTGGTGGTGGCCCCCTTGACTGCATCCCCAGCAGGACACAGGGAGTCAGCAGTGCTTCAGGGTGGTTATCCCTCGGCTGAGGAGGAGCCTTGGCAGTCCCTGCCCCTGAACACCATGACATGCACCGCGATGACACTGAGGGCCCCTCTGAGGTCGGAGAACAGGCCTGGGAAGGGCTCATTCAGGGCACGCGATGACTGCCCAGCAGATGGGTCCGATTTACCTAGAGAGCAGTGTGACAATAGGAATTGAGGTCCGGAAGTCATGCTCACCCTCTGACCCAAGAGGAATCTATCCTAAAGAAACAATCTGATGGGAGGCTGAGGTCAGCCTGGGCTACAGAGTGAGTTCAAGTCCAAAGGCCAGCCTGAACTACAAAGCAAGACCTTGTCTCAAAAAAGAAGGAAATCTTTTTAGTATTTTTTCCTTCAGAACTGGGGATTGAACCTAAGGCCTTACCACTGAGCTACGTCCCCAGCCCTTTCTGTTTTTTATTTTGAGACAAGGTCTTGCTAAATTGCCCAGGTGGGCTTGAATTGGAAATCCTCCTGCCTCAGCCTCCCACAGTGTGGGGAACACAGGCATGTGCTACCAAACCTGGCTAAAAAAAAATTCTTTTAACTAGAGCTGTAAAGCCAAAACCAGCAAGAAAAGGACTCAGTCTGGCCAGCAGCTGCTGGAGGGAGCTGCTCTGTGGCTTCTTACCACGTACTCATCCTCATAGCCTTCTTCATCGGTTTCCCCTGTGGTGGGGTCACAGTCCTTGACAGTGAACTTCATCATGCAGCTGAACGTGCAGGCCACTGTGGGAAGACAGGCTAGCGGTCAGGTGTCCCCAGTCTACCCTCTGGGCCTCCACTGTGCAGGCAGCAGCAGACACGCCACCGACCCCAGCAAGCTGGCCAGAGGCTGCCACTTGCATGACGAGGAAGGAAGAGAAAAGATGCAGAGGATACCAAACAGTGACAGCCGTGTCAACAGCCAGGGCCACCAGCCAGCAGTCTCACTGGGCAGGTGGAATGGGACCATATGTGCTGTGCTGTCTCTGAGACCACGTGGTACAATGAGAGTGCTGGTTTCAGACCAGGCAGACCTGGGTTCTGAACTCAGACCAGACATTTAGCAGAGGCCTCTGCTTCCTCCCTAGGATCAGAGACTGCAGGACTTTGTTCTAGGGATGGAGGGAGACCACCCAGGACACAAGCACTCAGTCTCAACCTCTTCCTGTGGCTCCTAGGAGGCTGGGTGGTATCTGAAAGGGGCTCACCAGCTGTGGGGTCTTCCTTGGGCAGCGCCACCAGTGTGTAGCAGGTGCCAGGCTGGTTGTAAGGCAGGCTCCGGGCAGGCACATAGCAGAGCACCTCGTAGGCCTCGGTGGGCTCCATGTGCACAGTGACATTCTCCAGTGTCTGGTCGTTGAGGGTGTTCGTGCAGTCAAACTGGACAGGGGTGAGGGGGCCTGAGACCCTGGTTCTGGTCCATGCTGCACTGCACAGGAAAAACCCAGGGGCCCCACCTCCCCAATCCTGGGGCTGCCCCCTGTGTCCCTTCCTGTGTTCCCAGTGAGGTCCTGGGTCAGGAGGGTCAGGGAACCTTCCTACTGGTGACAAACCCTGCTGTCAGCTCCATGCAGGGGAGCTGGGACTCCGTGGGACCCCAGACTCCGTGGGACACTCCCTGGGCAAAGGGCCCCAGCAGCCGGCCCACCCTGCTCACCTGGAATACCATGTGCTCGGTGAAGGTGTGTTTGGTGCAGCGAATGACATACTCTGTCTCCGACTCAGTGAGGGCCACAGGCTCAGGCGAGGACTTGAAGAGGGGTCCCAGCCCTTGGAACTCTGGCACAGCGGCCAACTGCTCTGAAACCCACAAGCCATGTTCACTTAGCTTCTCTACCCTTGAGCCAATTTAAGATGCTTGTTTTTGTTTGCCTGTTTTTTGCAGTATTGGGGATTAAACGTGGGCCTCTGCACTGAACTACATTCTCAGCCCTTTTTTATTTTAAGACAGCCTCTCATTGTTACCCAGGCTGGACTCGAACTTGCAATCCTCCTGCCTCAGCCTCCCAGAGGGCTGGGATCCAGGTGCACACTGCCACACGTCCCAAGGCCAATTCTCCCACCTACCTGAGACTCGTTCAGTATGTACATCACTGGCCACTTGCTGTCTCCTGAACAGAGATACACATTTTCTTTTTTTTTTTCTTTTTTTTTGGTTTGTTTGTTTGTTTTTTGTTTTTTTGTGGTGCCAGGGATCGAACTCAGGCCCTTGTGCTTGCAAGGCAAGCACTCTAATCACTGAGCTAAATCCCCAGCCCCTTTTCTTTTTTTTTGGATGCACATTTTCTTGTCTTGCTCACTTGCTCAAATTGTACCCCCTGGGAACCCTCTCCTCCCTTCTGTCCTTGGAAGACCTCAGAAGCAGAACTGGCAGGGACCCCACCGTCCTAGGCCTAACCCCATCTGGAGGCTCCCTCGCCTCTGGAGATACACCAAGCACTCTTGAAAAGAAGATGGGGACCAGGAAAAGACCAGGAAGATGAGGCACACACCACTGTAGCTACAAAATCAGCCAAGAACAAGTCGGCCCTTTATACAGGCCACTTAAACAGCTTCCGGCCACCATGGTGCACACCTGTCATCTCAGCACTCAGGAGGCTGAGACTGGAGGCTTGCTGAGTTTACAGCCAGCCTGAGCTACACAGCGAGACCCTGTCTCATGTCTCAGAACACCCCCCACCCCCGTGTTGCCAAGAGAAAGAAAGAGCCGATGAAGCAAGAACGCGAAGCAAGAACGCTGCCGCAGAGTCAACTTGGACAGCCCTGGGCTGTGGCCAAGGGCTAGGTAGGTGCTGGGTCTGCCCCCACGCCGGCCCTCCCTGCAGGCTCCCCCCGCCTCTGCCTGTGATGCGATCAGCTGCGCTCTCTCCCCTGCTCTCTGGCCATGGGCCAACTGCATTAAGCCAAGAGGCTCGTGGTGCTGTGCTGGAGCAGCAGTGGAACGCCGGGTGCCCCAGTCACCTCGCGCCACTGTCTGAGTGTGCAAGATGACATGTTACAGGCTCTGGAAAGGGGTGGAGAAAAGGAGCTCACGGATGACTGCCAGGGAAAGCCTTTCAGTCCAGAGGATCAGGGCAGGGTGGAAGTGAGGACTCCTTCTGGAAGGAGGCACAGGAATAAGGCATAGCAATCGCCCTGTACCTCAACACAGCCTCTGTTCTCCATGCAAGCCTTGCCGGGTGCTGGGCAGGGTGCTTGACAGCAGGGTGGACAGATGTGTGGACCAAACACAGGGAATCTAAAACCTGCCAGTGTCTCTGAGCCCTAGCAGGGCTCAACCAGACACCCTGACCAGACAGGGCTCCGGGGGGAGTTCCGAGCCACTTTCACCTGGACCTTAGCTTCAGCCCGTTCCACTTTCTACCTATGCAACCTGGGCAAACCACCTTCTCACCTTCTCTGCCTAAGCTTCCAACTCCTGAAACACCAGCTGGACCTAAAAGCCTCCCTGTGGGCCACAAGTGCTGACAAACTGGGGAGATCACGTCAAATTCTTATACTTGCTCTCAATTTGTGGCACTGGAGATTGAACCCAGGGCATTGTGTATTCTAGCACTGAGCTACAACCCAGTCTCTAAAGTTTGTTCTTTTTTGTGTGTGTGTGCGCTGGGGATCGAACTCAGGGCCTTGTGCTTGCAAGGCATCAGTTTTTCTTTTGAAACAGCCACTCACTGAAGAGCTCAAAGCTCAGGCTGGCCTCAAACTCATAGAGATCCTCCTGCCTCAGCCTCTGAGTGCCAGGAGATAGGCATCCCCCACCATACCCGACTGTTGCTCACTGTTTTTTTGTTTTGTTTTGTTTTGTTTTTGTTTTCTTTTTGCTTTTTGGTGCTTGGCATCAAACTCAGGGCCTTGCACTTGCTAGGCAGGCGCTCTACCACTTGAGCTAAATCCCCAGCCATGTTGCCCACTCTTGCCCTTGAGCTAAATCCCATGTTACCTGCTCTGCCACTTGAGCTAAATCCCCAGCCCTGTTGCCCAGACTACACCTGGCCCAAACTATCAGTACATATTAGGCTTTGGAAGGCCCATTTTGACCCCACTGGTTGGTCAGGGTTGCCCCTACTCACCCTGGAAGATCTCTTGCCGGGTAGCTGCCACTTTCTCCGGCTGTTTGGTGGTGGCGATGGGGGTGCTTTCTGCAGGAGCAGACATACATGGTGACCGACAGCTCCAGGCATGGCAGCAGGGGTGCTTGACCCAGTGCTGTCAGCTACTTTTATAATTTCTGACTCCCCAGGGTGAGGACCCTGGCCACTCTGGTAAGTTCCAGGCTCAGTGGCCCGAGACCATCCAGGGAGCTCGGACAAGGGGCCTGGGGAGGAGCCGGGTCTCACCTGGTCTCTGCTCGGCCAAGGGCGTGGTGGCCAGGGGCACAGACTTGAGGTCAAAGGGCTTCTCCGATGGCTCGAGGGTGTACTGCTGCAGAGCCCTCTCCAGTCCCGGAATGGACACAGTCAGACCTAGGCGCCGGCAGAGAGAGGTCACCCCAGGCAAAGCGAGAGTACAAGAGGGGCTACTGCAGGAGGGAAGCAGCCTGACCGGGAGGGAACCCATTAATTCACCCAGCCTCTGCTTGGGGAAGAAAGATAGACACAGTGACTTATCAAAGGCCAACTGGTGTGAAGACACAAGTTTTTATTAATGACAAGTGATCCCACTTGCTAGGCTGTTTCCACTTTCCCCCGAGGTCACGGCAATGCCACCAGTTACCAGGAAAGCTTAGCCCTGAGTGTCTCTGTCTGCACCTCTGCCCCAGGAGGCTGGGAGACATGGGTCAGACTCACCGTTCAGGATGTAGCTGGCATTGAGTGCCTTCTGCTTCTGCTCCAGGACATTCAGGTAGAAGGTGGCTCGGTCTCTTACTTCATTGTCATCATCCATCACACACCTGCAGCCGGGACACAAGGTGCTCCTGACGGGGTCAGGCAGGAACAGCAGGAAGGATCCTGCGGGGCATCACGGAGGGTGATAGGAGGAGCAGGTCTCCTGAAACTGAGCTCTGTCCCCAGTAGTGGGGGACCTGTCAGCTCTTAAATGCAGGCATCCAAACACACGGGCGCTGGGGATGTGGCTCAGAGGACATGCAAGGCCCCGGGTTCCATCCTTGGTGAAGGCAGCATCCTCTATCTCCAACAGCCTATGGCAGGAAGCACTTCCCCAAGAGACAAGAAAAACCATCTTCCACAGGAAAACTAGGACATGAACACTCATAGCAGCGTTGCTGGTAAGAGCCCCAGCATGCTGGTCACCTACAGTACAAAAGACTTGGTAAAAAACAGGAATAGCCGGGAATGGTGTCACGTGCCTGTAATTCCAGCTACTTGGGAGGCTGAAACAGGAGGCTTGCTTGAGGTGAGCCTGGGCAACACTGCAAAACCCCATCTCTTGAAAAAATCAACAACAAAAAGAGAAAGCCAGATGTGGTAGCACACAACTGTAAGTCTAGCTACTCAGGAGGCTGAGGCAGGGGGATTGCAAATTTGAGGCCAGCCTGGGCAACATAGCAAGACTTGTCTCAAAATAAGGAATAAAAGGGCTGGGAGGTAGCTCAGTGGTAGAGTGTTTGCTTAATATATGCAAGGCCCTGGTTCAATCCTCAGTACCACAGGGGGGAAAAAAGGAAGGAGGGAAGAAAAGAAAAAAGGGCAGGAAGGAAAAGAAAATAGGACTAAAGTACTGGTGCACACTACAATAGGAATATACTTTTTTTTGTTGTTGTTTTTTGGTGCTGGGGATCGAACTCAGGGCCTTGTGTTTGTGAGGCAGACACTCTGACCACTGAACAATAGGAATATACTTTAAAAATATGCGTAAGGTGCTGGGCATGGTGGTGCATACCGGTAATCCCAGCACTAGGGGAGGCTGAGGCAGGAGGATTTGGGTTTGAAGTCAGCCTGGGCTACATAGTGAGTTCAACGCCAGCCTGAACTACACAGCAAGACCCTGTGTCAAAAAACCGAAATGTGAAACAAAAATAAAACAAAATGCGTAGAAGGCAAATTCATGGTTGCCTAGGACAGGAGAGATTAGAGCGGGAATGGCTAAAAAATGGACACTGTTTCTATTAAGGGAGATGGAAATGTTTTAAATTTATATATTGCTGTTGTTGTTTCTGGGGATCAAACTCAGGGCCTTGTGCTTGCAAGGCAAGCACTCTAACCACTGAGCTAAATCCCCAGCCCTATGTAAATTTAAAAAAACTGTTTTTTTTTTTTTTTCTTTGAGATACGGTCTCACTATGTATTCCAGGGTGGCTTAGAACTCACTATGTAGTCCAGCAGGTATTGAACTCATAGCGATCCTCCTGCCTCAGCCTCCCCAATGCTGGGATTACAGGCATGTACCACCACGCCTAGCCCAAGAAATGTTTTAAATTTAGATTGTAGTGATGGTTCCCAAGTCTGTAACTGAACTAAAAGCCACTGACTGAATTATGCATCTTCTGATTGCTCTATTTGGGTGCTGGGCCTTGCACAAGCTAAGCAAGTGCTTCACCACTGAGCACCACACCCAGCCCTGACTTGCACTTGTTAAACAGCACATGAGCCATATTCCAATAGAGCCATTTTAAAAAATACAACCTTCCCGTTATAAACGCTCACATGTGGGTGATGGGATTTGCACGTTGCTTTGAGTGCTTTTCTATTTTTTTATTTTTTCACATAATCAACAGTTGCGCGTTTTCTTCCCCTTTTTTGCTGAAAGACAAAGGAGAGCTGTCTGCTGAGAGAGCGCCATCCCTGGGTCACACTCAGACTCACCGTTTGAGCAGCACCAGGATGCTGGGCAGCATCTCTTCATTCTGGGCTCCAAACTTGGCCAGAGCACTCACGGCGCCTGTGCAGGAAGCAAACACCATTCAGCAGCGCCCTGCAGCGCCACTCCAGGCTGACCTTGGGACCACCTGGACCCACGCGACACATGGACATCACAAGGCAGGGAGCCAACACTGCCCGCGGCTCCCAAACTAGGATCCCAGAAACCATTCTGCCCCGACTGACACCGCCGCGAAGCTGCCTACCATATTAGGATTCTCAGCTTCCAAACAGCCTCCATTCACACTCAAGCTTTAGATTCATACAAACGAGAAAGCACACCACTACTTAATGAAAGGAAAACTGCCCACTGGGGTAGCAGAAAAGGAAAAGAAAAGAAATCACAAACAAAAGGTAAGAAAAAAATGCTTGCAAACTTAGTCTGGTGGTGCATGCCTGTAATCCCAGCACTCAGGAGGCTGAGGCAGGAGAACTGTTTCGAGTTCGAGGCCAGCCTGAACTATATAGCAAGACCTTGTCTCAAGAAAAAGGTTGCTTGATCACTGAATTGTATACCGACATAAAAGGGTAAATTTTATGGCATGTCAATTACATCTCAATAAGCTGTTATAAAAAACAAAATACCATCATATACTGAAACTGAAAAGTAAATTAAAAAAAAAAAAGTCAAGCAAGGCATGGCAGTGCACACCCATAATCCCAGCACTTGGGAGGCTGAGGCAGGAGACCCCAAATTAGAGCCCAGCCTGGGCTACATAGCAAAATTCTGCCTCAAAGAATAAAAAGATGCTTTAAAGAGAAGATACAGAGGTTACAGCCCTACCATCTAACTAGGTGACATCAATAGTCCTTTCCACAATGTTGTAAAATCAGCTTGTAAGGGGAGGACACCGAGTGTGCTGGTCCCCCTGCTGGGCCACTCCCCTGGGAACAAGGAGGACCAGGGAGCCACACGCTCCTGCTCCCACACACACCTGCACGGACCTCCTCGTGCTCCAGGACCACACGGTTGTAGATGAAGCGGATGTATTTGGAGGGGTTGTTGGTCTTGGGCCCCTCCTGGCCCAGCAGATGCAGGATGCGTGTGGCCAGCACCGTGAACTCGCAGTCCTCAATGAACTCGCACAGGTGCGACAGCCCCGTCTCCTTGCTCTCCGAGTTCTCCTCGATGATGCTGATGATGCAGTCCACGATGGCGCGCTTGTACTCAAAGCCACCCTGCAGGGAGGACGTGGCTGAGCCTGGAGCCGGAGCTTGGCTAGCACCAGAACACCAGACCACGCTGGAGCCTTGAGAGGTGGCAAGTGAGAGGCCGGGGCACCAGGCATGTAACTCAGCATCAGGAAGTGCACTGGATAGTGGACCTGGGTTGACACAGCACGCCACCCTAAGAGAAAGCCCTCCTGAATCCTATGTCACCAAGAAAAAGCCTGTGCTAAAGCCACCTAATGTGTTCAGAACTGAGTGACACCCCTACCTTGCAGAGTGCAGTTTCAAACACTCTGAATGAATGGCCAGTATTTACAAATCAGGAACAAGTAAGGCTGGGCGGAGTCACAGGACTGCACGCTGGATACCATCTCGAAGAGCCAGGCCCAGGAGCCCAGGGCTCACGAAGCATCAGTGCCCCCAGTTCTCCTGGTGTCCCAGGGTCACCCAGACACCCAGACACCCAGGGCAATGGCTTCTCTACTGCCAGGTCCTTGGCCCCTCTGGGCCAGGACAGAGGGAACCATGTATCTGGGGACCAAATCTACTCTGTGAAAAGTTGCTTTGGTTCCTGGGAAATAAAGGGGTCTTGCTGAGACACTAACAGGTGCAATCAGTCATCCACATGAGGAACAAATATAGTACCAATATCACATTACTAATACCAGTGTCACACAAAACCTCCCCGGGAGTTCCTGAAACAGCCCAAATGTTTCTACACTTGACTCCACCAGTAGAGAACATGTGTTTCCTTGTCTTGGGCACAAGCATCACCTCCAGCACCCAAGTAATGCCAGGCCAGTAGGTTCCTATGTCATTACTGTGACTACAATTACATCACCCCTGTATGGTGTTTAGAGGGCCACGGGTGCCATGAAACAGCTAGTTAACGGGGTGGGGTGAGCCAGGCTCACCCATGCAGAGGAGCCTGCTCCCAGCAGCCAGGCCCCGCCCCGCCCCCACAGGCCCAACCTCACCTCCTCCCGCAGCATGGTGAACAGGAAGTTCATGAGGACAGCATGTTTTCGAGGGTACTTCTGACACAGGGCGCTGATGGCCTGGACAACCACTACCTGGGTCAGACAGACAGGCGTGAGAGGCGGCCCTTCGATTTACTTCCTGAGTCATCACAGTGCCCCCATCGGCAGTGCCGGGCTCTGGGGTGACATCGGGGCAGGAAGATGGGACTGCGGCAGCACACTGGGGAGCCCATGACCCCTGAGCCACCAGGTAGGTGGCTCACGCAGGGGTCCCCACAGCTCAGGCAGACTTGGGGCTTCCCAGCCCTGCTCTCCTCACCAGCAACCTCGATTGTGTTTCTAGGTTCTTTGCAGCATGACCCACACCTGAAATCATCTGGCTCACTCCTTTGGTTTGGTTTGGTTTGAGACAGGGCCTTGCTGCGTAGCTCAGGCTGGCCTGGAACTCACTGTGTAGCCTAGGCTGACCGCAAACTGACGGTAATCCTCCTGCCTCAGCCTCCCAAGCACTGAGATTACAGATAAGTGCCACCACTCTTTTGTTTACTTTATTGCTTATGGACCCAAAACAAAAGCAGCTCTTTTCTATTGGGTGCATGGAGGTAGTCTTGCTGTGTTGTCCAGGCGGGCCTCAGACTCACTAAGTAGCCCAGACTGGCCTTGAACTCAGTGATTCTTCTGCCTCAGCCTCCTCGGTGCTGGGATTACATGCCCAGAGCTTCCAAAAGAAAGCTCTATGAGAGCAGGTTCCTGTCCTGTTTACTGCTGTGTTCTCCTCTGCTAAAGCTCTACACAGTGGACAGCAAGTGCTTAATAAATACTTATAGAATGAATCAATGAACCCGACAGCCCCGAAGGGCCGAGGGGAGGAGGGCAGGAGGCAGGGCTGTACATCTATGTCCCCAGGGCTGAGGCTATGCAGGGTGACATCCCTGCCTGGGTCCGCCCAGCAGCATGAGGCAGCAGGGCAGAGTCCTCCCGGCCTGGAGCATTACCTTGAACTCGTCCGAGATCTCTGACATGAAGGATGAGATCTGCTTCATGAGGCGGTCAATGCTGCTCTCGCTGCCTGTCTTGAGCAGCGTGGTGATGGCCAGCGTAGCGATGCTGCGGTTTGAATCCGTGACCAGGTTCTCCAGGTCCAGGTTGCAGGCGGTCACGGCAGACGGGTGCTTCATGGCCACCTGGTTGGGGAGGACAGGGAAGAAGAGGGCAGGACCTGTCTGTCACTCCCTGTGCAGGCCTTGGGCTGGTCTCAGCATCCCCAGGGTCCCAGCGACGGGGTCTGCCCAAGTCACACCCCTACCTTATTGAGGGTGCGGACAGCAGCGTAGCGGAGTGCAGCCTTGGGGGAGCTGCAG
This sequence comes from Hystrix cristata, assembly GCA_004026905.1. Classification (NCBI taxonomy): domain Eukaryota; kingdom Metazoa; phylum Chordata; class Mammalia; order Rodentia; family Hystricidae; genus Hystrix; species Hystrix cristata. Next base: position 80,301 of record PVJO010002818.1, on the reverse strand, counting down.
AAGAGCTGGAGCACTGTGGGGACACAGGGGACACCCGTCGGGAGCTGCATGGCAGAGCCAAGGGCACACTCACGGGCTCCCCACCCAGCCAGCTGAGCCACCAGCAGAACCCCGGGGTCCCAGGGATGGACACCGGCTGTGTCTACCAAGCCTTGCACCAGACACCCGGAGCAGCCACTGCCAGCCCTGTGTCACTGGTCCCTCTCCTCAGACAGGGTAGCAGCGACTACCGTGCTCTTTTCCAGAGGAGGCTGAGGGAGGAAGGGTAAAGCGGCGCATGTGCGTGGAGGTTGGCAGCCAGGTGGTGGCAGAGTGAGATTAGAACCCATGACTGCCTACATCTGCAGCCCAGGCACTTGGACACTGGGAAGTTAAACCCCACTCCTCTCCTGGGGTAGCTACAGGAAGCAGCAGGACTTCCCCATGGTGCTGAGGGTGGAGGAACAAAGTACTTTTTTAAGCCACCAATTTAAAATCCAAGTGGCATTCACCTGTAATCCCAGGTAGCTGAGAGGCTGAGGCAGGAGGATCACAAGTTTGAGCCCAGACTTGGGCAACTAGGAAAACCTTGTCTCAAAATTAAAAAGATTAATAAAAAAGACTGGAGATGAAGCTTGGTGGTAGAGCACCTCTTGCTTAGATTCTCTGCACTACATGATAAATAAATAAAGCTGGGCGTGGCAGTACTTGCCTATAAACTCAGCTCTTGGGAAGCTGAGGCAGGAGGCTCACAAGTTCAAGTCTCCTCTGCACAAGCTAGCAAGACCTCATCTCAAAATAAAAAGGGTTGGTAGCTCAATGCAAGGCTCAGAGAGCTCTGCCAGGTACCAAATCCCTCTCTCTGCCCCAGCTCCCAGGAAACTCAGAGCTAATTCTCATGAGACCACTGTGGCGAAGGTGACTACTGTTTCCTGGAATATCTATGCTCCTTTTTCCATCACCTGGTTTGTATTCTCTGTATTTTAATTTATTTTTGTACTTAAAATAGGACTGTGCTTATTTTGAAACCTCTACGTTATGGTTTCCATTACTCTGGAAACATGGGGATACAATAAGAATGGACAACTAGGGGCTGGGGATTTAGCTCAGTAGTTAGTGTACTTGCCTGGCAAGCACAAGGCCCTGAGTTCGATCCCCAGCACCAAAAAAAAAAAAAGAATGGACAACTACACAAATCAGTGAAAAAACTTGTCAATTCCTTTTGTGTTTGTTCCCAAGGAGGCAGGGAGACTCCTGCTTCCAAATGTGAACCTCATCTCTCCACCTGACCAGGTTTGCACCATTACTATGGGGATTATTAGAAAAACACAGGGGTCTAGCTGAGAGTAGTGATGCATGTCTGTAATCCCAGGACTGGAAAGGCTGAGGCAGGAGAATCACCTTGAGTTTGAGGCCAACTTGGGCTACGTAGTGAGAACCTGTCTCGAAATACTAAAAAAAAAAAAACCACAAACACAGGAGGAGTGTCCAATTTTTTTTTTTTTTAACCACAGTCTCACTATGCACCCCAGGCTGGCCTCAAACTCACAGAGATCCTTCTCTGCCCCAACCTCCTAAGTGCGGAGAGGATAGGTGTGCCCACCACACTTGGCTCCAATTAGTCCTAAAACGTGCAAATCTAACTCTTTGGCCACAGCATCTCTGCTCTCACAGGCAGGTTGTGGCTTGAGCCATCTTCTGTCTCTCCTCCTCTCTCCTTCTCCACCCTCTCAGCACACCCATCATCCACAGGAGCCCAAGCACCTTGGTGCACTCTCATCCCAAGCCCACGGGCCTTTGGTCAAGACTCTGAAGACTCGATGAATAGGAGGCTGAGGCAGAAGGATTGTCCTGAGTTTGAGGCCAGCCTGGTTTATACAGTGAGTTAAAAGGCATCCTGAACTACATAGCAAGACTGTCTCAAAAAACAAAACAAAAAAACAAAAAAAACAAAACAAAACAAAACAAAAAACCAACTCAAGGAAGACTTGCCTCACCCACAGGGGCCAGCACAGTGCAAGGCTGTGCGTGCTCCATGTGAGCAGCCACTGACACACAAGTGCACTGCATCTACCACGGAGCCGAGCACCATGTTATGCCATCTGTGCAGGCCTTGTGTGCTGCCTGCGATGACCCTGCGTGACAGGAGTGACTGCCACATGCACTGCAGAGGGAGGAAAGGCCTGGAGACTGGAACAGGTGAGTGACTGCTGGGGTCACCCACCTGGAGGGCAGAGCCAGGACTTGAACCCCACTGTCCTGCTCCAGGGTCGGTTCGCAACCAGCCTAGGCCTGCTGCCCCCTTCACCTGGGACAGCTTGGTCCTGGCTCCCTCACGAGCCCCACTGCCTTGCAGTACCTGGGCTGAAGCCAAGGCCTTCACACTGAGCTACATCCCAGCCCTTTTTATTTTTTTCATTTTGAGACAGGATCTTGCAGAGTTGCTAAATTGCCCATGCTGTGCTCTAATTTGTGACCCTCCTGCCTCAGCCTCCCACAATGCTGGAATTACAGGTCTGCTGGAATTACAAGCCTGCCACGGCACTTGGTTCACCTTAGTTCTTTGGTGGTAAGATGGACTTGAAACTACCCACTGCCAAAAGCAACGCTTGAGATAGGCACTTACATAGTGCCCAGCCAAGAGCAGGTGCTGAACCGCTTCTGGTTCCCTAACCTCTATGGATGGTGGCCCATCTGAAGCCTCTTCTCTCTCCCAGCCCCAAGCCCCTGGTTCAGGGCTGCTCCCCAAGTGGCAGACGGACGGAACGCTCACAGACCTGACACGGCCGGGGCCAGCTCTTTGGCACTGCAGCCTGGCAGGTTGACGATGGCCGAGGCAGCTTCGTATACCACCATCTCGTGCTTGTTCCGCAGGCAGCTCTCGATGAAGTCGAATAGTGGGCTGTCGCGGCTGAAAGAGAACCAGGGGTGGCAATGAGAAGCTGGGGACAGCTCAGCATGATGGAGGGACCAAGGCGGGCTCCGGCAGGAGGACGCAGTGTGCTCACCTGCCATCCTCCTCTTCCAGCTGCTTGCTGGCCACCCGGATCATCATGCAGTAGGCAAAGGGCGACTTCAGGCCATGCCGGGTGAACTTGCTGGTCATCTTGCTGACAGCCAAGCGGTCATTCTTTCGCACATGGTATAAGAGCCCCAGCGCATGGTACTAAGAGGACAGAGACAGTTGGGGACCGTAGCTGTGAGGCCCTGGTCAGGTCACTGTATGTCTCTGGGCTTCAGCCTTCCTTCTTCTTTTTTTTTTTTTTTTCTCTTTTTTTTGGTTTTCTGAGATGGGGCCTCACTATGTGGTCCAGGCTGGCCTTGAACTCCCAGCAATCCTCCTGCCTCAGTCTCCTGAGTACTGGGATCACGGGCATGTGCCACACGGCCGTCTGCATCCTCAATACACAGACAAGGAAACCAGGCTCACAGAGTAATGGGATACCTGGCCTGGTCACTGAGAAGAAGTATGGGGACAGAGGCCCTTGCCTATGACCCCAAGGGGTGCCCCCGTGTCTCTCCACAATCCAGTGCAACAGCCAGGGGACCCCAGGATCTCCATGGTGAGTGTCCATTCCCACTGGCTGGAGCTGTGCTATCCACCTGGGCAGTTTCTTTTCCAGTACTTAGGACTGAATCCAGGGCCTTTGCACTGAGCTATACCTCCACTCCCTTTTTAACTTTTAATTTTGAAACAAGGTCTCCCTTAGTCACTCTGCAGCCCAGGATGGACTGAAACTTGCAATTCTCCTGCCTCAGCCTCCCCGAATGCTGGGTTTATGGGTGTGCACCACCACCCTGGCTCCACTGAGGATTTTCAGTAACATCTGCCCTCGCACCCTACCTGGACCATGATGTTATCACTGGACGCTGCCTCCTGAGCCTCATTCACCCAGCGCTTGACCATGTCAAAGCTGCACTTCAGCAGGTGCTGCAGGCAACAGGGCAGGTGAGGGGCAGGCAGACGGGCCACCCACTGCCCACCCTGGGCTGGGCTCCCTGGCCTCCCCAGCACCCTGGTCCCACAGACAAACTCAGCTCCCACCCCAGGCTCCCTGCCTGGCAGAAGACATCTCACCAGATCCCAACTCCCACAGCCCATCACCCCGCAGGTGGTTCAAGGCCATGTACTGGGGTTCTGCCTGGGCAACCCCAGCTCTCTTCAGCGAGGAGATGGGCAGAAGCCTCAGACTCAGGGTACAGAACTACACCCACATACACACTGAAAAGGGACTATGATATTTTCTTCCATTTTCCCCCCATCCTGCAAGGCCTGGCTGCAGCTACCTACCAGGGAAGATACCAGGGCAGAGCTGGAGACACTGGCCACCTTGTCCACGATGGCCTGTTTCATGTAGCGCTCGATGGCCTGAAGCATGGTGCTCTGTGGGGACAGGAGTGGGGAGGAGGGGACCCTCAGGAGTGCCCCAACAAGATGCAGAGGAGGAGTATGAGGAAGAAGGCAGCAACTGTTTTGAGGCCTCCTGCACACCCCAGGCTGGGGAGCAGGGGACAACCGGAAGTGCGTGCGGGACTCACATCAGTGATCTGGCACAGGGCGCGCACAGCCGGGCCCCGGTAGTTGTCCTCTTTCCCAGTCATGTCTTTCGTCAGGCTGTGGGGGAGAGGAGACATCGCTGACATGTAGGGCACCGGAACTGGCCTAGTCCTTTCTAGCTCCTGTCACCACTCCTGCCCAGGTTGCTACACACGTCTCTTAGCTCATGATGGTCACTCCCCCGCTTTCACTGAAACATTTCTGTGCTTCTCGGGCAAAGAAGAGAGAGGTCCCCAGCAGCCCATGCACTCGCCTCACCAGGCCTTTGCACACACTGCTGCTGCCATCTGGAGCACACCTCGCCCCTCGCCCCTACTCCATCCTGCCCTGCTCCCTGGCCTATCCAGGACTGCTGCACACTGTTCCTCCACGAGGTCTTTGCTCACCCAAGCCCTGCTGGTGCCCATCGGATGTCCCATGACAAATCCCCACACACCCTACCTCAACAGCCTGGCACCCTGGCTATTTCCTATCATTCTGGGGTTGCAGAGGCCATGGCTGTCTTGTTTGCTGCTGTATCCCCAAACATCCACACAGACTGATACACACTCAGTAAATATTTCCTGAATGAATCTACCAGTGAATGTGTGGGCCCCTCCCTTAAACATGCACCTGTGGCATGAAAAAATAAGAGAATGGAGCCCCAGCTGAAAGGGGCAGGGATTACACATTAGAGACATCTGTCTTTTGAATCACTCAGCCTACACAGTACCTGGTCAGCAGGCCTGTTCATTTACCTCTTGTGCTCTCTATGTGTATTTTTATTGTATTGTCCCGTACTGCTCACTAAAGTCTCTGTGAAAGTTCCAGGCTGCTGCAATTCCAGCCCTTGGGAGGCTGAGGCAGGTGAATTACCACAAGTTTGAGGCCAGCCTGGGCTACACAGTGAGTTCAAGGTCAGCCTGAACTACATAGTGAGATCCTCTCTCAAAAAACAAACAAACAAACAAACAAACAAAAAAACCCCAAAAAAGTTCCAGGCCAGCTCAGTTGACCAAGAAGAATCACAGAAGGAAAGGTTAGTGTCCAAGTCAAGGCCAGGCAGGTCAAAGGGAAAGGGCCCACTCTGGCAGCTGCCATGGGGTACCTTCACTAACTGCAGGATGGGGGACAGAGGAGGAATGGGCACCTGCCCTATGCCAATCAAAAACCTCTTCATCAAAACATATCACAAAAATGGTCAACGGGCCCCATGGAGGAGCCTCTCATGGCCCCAAGAGTCACCTGCTGGTGACAATGATGACGTCCTCTGCGATGCAGGACATCTCCTTGATGGTCAGGTAGCACATCCGCCGGAGTGTAGGCTGGGAGAGAGAAGGGAAAGGCCCTATCAGCCTGCTCAGTGAGGCACCAGAGCCGGGAGAAGAAACCGCCAGTCTAGGCGGAGGCAGCCCAGGTCTCTCTCGGAAGGCTAGGTGGGTTGGGACACTTACATCATTGGACTGAAAAAGCTTGGTCATGGCAAAGAAGGCCTCTGTTGCTTCGGTGGTCCCCAGATGCTCCCCCTGTGGTGATCAAGAAGAAAACTCAGCGTGGGTCACAGGGGGCAGGTGCCTGTTCCTGTGGGATCAGCTCAGGCTAGACCCTCAACACCTGAAGGGCTCCACCAAAGGCAGTGAATCAGAGCTGGATGCTTGGGAGATCCAGAGCTAGGACCTCACAGAGGCTGTCAAACAGCCAATGGTGCCCCCCGCTGCAACACTCCCCAGCACCACCTTCCCCCTGCCCCAGTCCTCACCTGCTTACCTGGTTTATGAGGTAAAGAATCTTGGTGAGGATGTGGGCACATTTCCGAGGATTGATGGGAGTTTCGTTAAAGACACGGGCCTAAGAAGCAAGCAAGAGTATTAGCTATAAGCCCAGTTCATTTCCTTTCCACTGACTGTCCTCAGGTATTTCGAGGTCGGAGAAGTCACACAGGAAACAAATATACTTGCCTACACAAGATTATCTCACAAGCAAAAAGTTTTTTTTAACTCATCTATCAATAATTCCTAAAAAACCTCCCCTAACTCTTACGGATGTGCTGACCTACTGACTAGCAGATGCTTGGTAAATATGTTGAAGTGGAAAGAGAAGTGATGAACAAGAATATTTACAAACTCTCTCCTGGAACCAAGATTGCTCTGGAAACCAGGACCCCTAATGTGTCAGCATTCTGGCTGCACTGAAACTGCACTGTGGTGCACATTCACGAAGGGGACAGAGGTGCAAATGTCATTTACCTCTTGGAGTACTGCACTTTTCTCCAGGTGCTGGAATGGGTTGGAGCCTCCACCTGCAATCAAGGGGAACAGAGCTGACCGGTTTCAGGTGGTGACCTTGAATTTCCAAACTCCCAGACACAAGGAAGCGAAAGCTGGCCCCACTCTCTATCCGGGAAAGTTCAAACTCCTCCAGAATGGCGCTCAGGACTCCACAGTCTGAATACAGGTCCTACCACGCTCTTGCCAGGGGGTTCCACTCTGTCCCGAACCACTCACACTCCCCCAGGCACAGACCTCTGTGACTCTGGCGCCGCGCCCTGCAGTCATTCATGCGACCCTACTTAACTGAGTCCCTAGGTACCAACAAGTATCTGTGCCAAATTTCCCTCACTGTAGACACCAATTTGCAATCAATTACGTGTGGGATTACCTAGATGATGTCAGTCTCCTGCACCATGTGTCCATTCTAACACTTTGTCCCTTTTGTCCTTCTGCAAGATCACGACGCCTTACACCGCCTGGCATTCAGCAGGCACTGATTCTGCTTTCCAGCCAAATGAATGAACAGCCACGCTTGTCACCCACAGCACAGATTATGCCCCAGTGTGGCCAGCACCAACGCAGCCCCGGCAGGTAACGAAAGGTCGGACGGAAAAAGCACAAGGAGCAGCCAGCCCGGCCCCCTCCTCTGATAGATGGGGAAACTGAGGCCCAGACAGGTGCACGACCCGCACAAGGTCACGCAGCAAATCCCGGGTGGAGCTCACGAGTGGGAGGCAGCGGGGCTCTCCGAGGCCTGCCTGGCCGGCTGCAACCCGAGCCTCTGCCCGTCGCTGGGCCTTAGCGCCCGCGTCGGGACAAAGGCCGCGAAGAAGCGCTCCCGGGGAGGGCTGAAGAACCTGCGCCACCGGCCGGCCTCCCTCAGGCCTCCCGGACCCCTCACCCGACTCCTCGTCCTTCTTGTCGAACTTCTTCAACATTGTGATGCCGGCGGGGGCGCGAGCACCTGCGCGAGGTTGCAGCGATGCGGCGGCCAGCAGCTCTACTGCCCTAGCCCACCCGGGTCACTTCCGGGCTCCTCAGCCACGTCGCTCTGCGCTCTGCGCCTGCTCATTCCGCTCCCCGCGCCTGCGCACATCGGGCCGCCGCAGCCGCGTCTGCATTAACCCTGTCCGCGCCAGGCTGAGGGGGTTGGGGCCCGGAGGGCAGCCCGGAGGGCGGAGGCCTTAGACCCCACAGTGACCCGCACCCCATCTCCACTCCTCACGCACTCCTGACGTAAGGGCTCTCGGATGTGAGGAACGCGGAGCCGTGGTCCACAGTGGGCCCCAGTCAATGTCACCTGTCATTAATGTCACTTATCCAGGAAGCCTTGTTGGCAGCGCCTCAATTTCAGTTCCTTTCCTCAGCCTGATTTTCGCTCCTAGCTTGGGTCATCATCGACACCCCGTGTTTTTACTTTCTTTTTCTACTGTCTTTTTTCTCTGCCGTGGATAATGTCGGCGCGTCACAGTGGCTCAGTGAGTTCTTGAGGAAACGAATGCGGGGCATCGCTGTACTAATTCTTTTCTGCCCACGCCCCGTCACACCAGCTCCTGGTGCACATGGCTTTGTGTTTATTAACGTCTAAAGGGCTTCCCGAAGGAAAGGATCAGCCCGGGGCTTCCGTGACGCCTGGCGATGGGGCGAGCAGCCACCACGGGAGGATGAGGAACCACGCGGGACCGCGGAGGCTGAGGTGAGCACGGCGCAGGCCCGCGTGCGGACGACCCGGGCGATGGCAGGGCTTGGCCGGATGGCCAGGCGCTGCGTGGCGCGACACTAGGTTGCATGGGGAGGGGACAACCCGCAAACCTGGTGAGCCGGGTGTGCACAGGCGGAGGCTGGGTCCAGGATTGCGGTGTCTGCCCAGCCAGGTGACAGCCCAGCCGAAGGAGGGCGGTGGAGGAGCAGCAGCAAGGGTCCAGCTTGGTAGAGCCTGGAGCTGGGGGCGAGCAGATATCACCCCAAAGTGAACTTGTCCAGAGCCAGAAATGATCAAAACCGATCATCCAGCTGGGAATTTAGCTCAGTGGTTACAGTGCTTGCCTTGTAAGCACAAGGCCCTGAGTGTTCCATCCCCAGCACCAAAAAAAAAAAAAAAAGAAAGAAAGAAAGAAAAGAAATGATGGTATAGACATCGGACAAAATATTCTGCACACTTTAAAAGAAATATTTCCGGCCGGGTATGGTGGTGCACACCTGTAATCCCAGTACTTGGGAGGCTGAGCCAGGAGGATCGCTACGAGTTTGAGGCCAGCCTGGGCTGCCTTGCGAGACGCTGTCTCAGAAAACAAACAAAACAAATGAAAAAGGATGTTTCCAATGACTTAGGAGAAAAGATACCAACTTCTTACAATAAATAGAATATTAAGAGAAAAGTAGGGTCTAAATGTGTTCGTAATTAAGGTGAAATGAAAAGGCTTCATAGGGGCTGGAGGTGCACAGTGGTAAAGGCATTGCCTAACATGTGGCAGGCCCTGGACTCCATCCCCACAAAAAAAGGCATAGTTAAGAGCCAGAAAGAACACTGAATATTTGAATTGTGTTAAAATGGTGAAATGTAGATGATTGCGTTGGTTAAAATATCCTTTTATAGGATTCTGTTAATTCTATAAGACTATCAAGAACAATTTTTACTATACACTTCTGATCATGAGAATTGTGGACTGTGGCTCCAGCTCTGGATATGACCTTACAAGGGTTTTACTATTTTTAAATGGAATATACATTCTTCACTATAACTGCTAAATCATTTGTAGAAATACAAGTTACAGAAAGGGAAAGAAAAAGCTGGGTGTGGTGGCACACAACTGTGATCCCAGCACTCTGGGAGGCTGAGGGAGGAGGTTTGCAAGTTTGAGCCCAGCCAGGCAATTTAGCAACTTAGGGAGACCCTACCTCTAGACAAAAAATGAAAGAAAAAGGGTTGGAGATGTATCTCAGTGCAAAGGGTTGGGGATGTAGCTCAGATGTAGTACTGGTTCAATCCCCAGTACTGAGGGAAAAAAGATCCACCTAATCCTATAGCATGAATCTGTATTTCACTTTTTGGCAGAATAATATTCCATTTGGCAGCTGTATCATCTGTTGTTTATTGGTTGGTAGACATTGCATTGTTTCCAGGTTGAGGCTCTTGTAAATAATGCTGCTGTAAATGTTCATATACAAGTTTTTTGTTCTAACCACTGAGCTGAATCCCCAGCCCCTGGGTTTGTTTTTAGTCTTTGTTTTTTTGTTTGGGGGCATTCGGGTTTTTGGAGACACTGTCTCACTGTGTAATCTAGCCTGAGTTTGAACTTCTGTGGAGTCCAGGCTGGCTTGGAATTGGATTCTCCTGACTCAGCCTCTTGATTACCAACATGTGCTACCGTGCCCAGTGTGTGTGTGTGTGTGTGTGTGTGTGTGTGTGTGTGTGTATGTGTGTGTATGTACTTGCTTTACTTTCTGGATAGTGTCCTCAGCAGTACAAAAGTTTTTAATTCTGATGAAATTCCATTTTATCTGTTTTGTCTTTTGTTGCTTGGGCTTTGGGTGTCATACTTTAAAAAAATCACTGCTTTAGCCAAGGTCATTAAGTTTTACTCTTATGTTGTCTTCTGAGAATTTATACTTTGACCTCTTATTTTGCTTTAGGGTTTTTTGGGGGGGCGGTGCTGGGAATTGAACTCAGGGCCTAGTGCTTGCTAGGCAAGCACACTACCACTGAGCTGAATCCCCAACCCCTACATTAGGGTTTTTATACCGTGTGAGGTAGGGATCCAACTTCAGTTGTCCTGGTACCATTTGTTGAAAAGATTATTCCTTTCTGCACTGAACCGTGTCACCCCTGTTGAAATCAATTGACCATCAATGTCTGGGTTATTTCTGGACTTTTCATTCTATTCCTGTGATCTACATACTACAGTTTTGAAAGATGTTACCATCAGAGGAAACTGGGTAAACAGTACCAAGATCTCTCTATATTATCTCTTTTCTCTCTCTCTCTCTCTCTCTCTCTCTCTCTCTCTCTTTTCTCTCTCTCTGTATTATTTCTTTCTCTTTTTGGAGGGGGGTGCTGGGGATTGAGCTCAGGGCCTTGTGCTTCCTAGGCAAGCATTGTACCACTGAGCTAGGCAAGCACAATACCCCAACCCTTATCTCTGTATTATTTCTTATAACTTATGTGGATCTAGGAGTATCGCAATAAAATTCTTATTTTAAAAAGTGGTATAGATTATTTTTAACCACCTCTCACTGCCGAAGGAAAAAAACTTGGGCATGTATCTGAGAATTTCACTGTCCTCCTCTGAGATGTCCTCTTCTGCCCGCTAGGGGGCAACTTTTCTTTTTACTTCTAGTTTTTCAGCCACCATAGCTGAAGAGTCCAGAAACCCCCTTGCCAGGCTGTCCATGAGTGACCCAGGGCCCAATCTAAGTGTCCCTTGATGTAACAGGGAGACTCAGGCCACCTTTGGTTTCAGCGCAGTTTCCAGTCTCCCAAAATGAGATCCCAGGCGAAGACACAGTCACTTGATCCTTATCCGCTCATATTCACTTTAGAAACCCCTCAATTTATTGAGCACCCACTGTTACATAATACTTGGAAAACACAGCAAGTAGCCCAGACAGTGTAAGCTATGATGAATAAAAATTAGGTGTGGGGTGTGGCTCAGTGGTAAAGCACTTGCCTAGCATGTGAGTGGTCCTGGGTTCCGTCCTTAGCAATAAATAAATCAGACTTTTTTTTTCTCTGGTGCTGGAAATCGAACTCAGGACCTTGTGCTTGCAAGGCAAGCACTCTAACCACTCAGCTAAATCCCCAGCCCAAATCAGACTTTTTTAAGGATAAAATAATGAATATGGGCTGGTTGTGGTGGTACACTCTTGTAATCCCAGTACTCAGGAGGCAGGAGGATCACAATAAGATCAAGGCCAGCTTGGGGTATGTAATGAGTTCATGACCTCCTTAAACTACATAGTAAGACACAGTCTCAAAGAAGAAACAAGTCTTGCCTTGCAAGCACAAGGCCCTGAGTTCGATCCCCAACACCCGCCCCCAAAGAAAGGGGTAATGACTATAACCCCACCTTGGAATAGATATGACCATTATTGGAGCAGTGCTGGCATTTCTCGAAGACTCAGAAGGGGACAGGACTCTGCGTGGGGTTTATCCCAACCAGGCCCAATACAAACACCAGGGAAACATCACTCTGCTTTTTTGGGGCAGGGGGTGGGATGGAGCATGCTGGGGATTAGACTCAGGGCCTGGCACTTGCTAGGCAGGCTCTCTACCACTGAGCCAAATCCCCAACCCCTTTCTGCTTTGTACGGTCACAAAACTGACTCTGGAAGGCCATGTCTGCTGCTGAAGGACTTACAGCTGCGGAGGGACAGACTGTCTTCACACCTAGGTTCTGGTTTTTTGTTTTTTTGTGTGTGCGTCCTGGGGATCGAACTCAGAGCCTTGTGCTTTCGAAGTAAGCACTCTAACCACTGAGCTAACTCCCCAGCCCCAGGTTCTGGGTTTCTATGGGATTATTTATTTATTTTGGTTTTTTGAGACAGGGGTCTCATTTTGCAGTTCCCACTATGAACCCACTATGTACCCACTATGTTGCCCAGGCAGGCCTCAAACTTGAGATCCTCAGCCTCCCAGGTGCTAGGATTACAGGTGTGTACCACCACGCCTGGCCACTGGGATGACTTTGATTTCTTGTTCAGAAGCATCACTAGTGGGCTGGGGATACAGCTCAAAGGCAGAGCACTTGCCTAGCATACACATGACCATGGGTTTAATCCCTAGCATTGCAAGCAAAGCAAAACAAAAGCCATCATTAGGCACCTACTATATGTGGTACATGGCTTGGAAGAGAACTATGCCAGAGTTGCTGGTGGCCTGGTGTGGTGACACATAACCATGATCCCAGCTACTCAGAAGGCTGAGGCAGGAGGATTCACTTTAACCCAGAAGTTTGAGGCCAGCCTGGACCACAAAGCCAGATCCCATCTCTCCCATCTCTCTCTCTTTCTCTTTTTTTTTTTTTTTTGGTGCCAGGAATCGAACTCAGGGCCTTGTGCTTGCTAGGCAAGCACTCTAACCACTGAGCTAAATCCCCAGCCCCACTCTCTCTCTTTTTGAGACAAGGCCTTGGTATGTAGTTTAGGCTGGCCTTGAATTTGCCGTGATCCTACTGCCTCAGCCTCCAGCATGCTGGGATTACAGGCTTCTTCCACTATGCCTGGCCTGTTTGTTTTGAGACAGAGTCTTGCTCTGTGGTACAGGCTGGCCTTGAAGTCACTATATAGCCCAGGCTGGGCTGGAATTTACCATCCTCTTGCCTCAGCCCCCTAAGGCTGGGATTATAAGCATGTACCACCATACCTGGCTGAGATACCATCTTTTATTTGTTGTTGTTTTGAGGTAGGGTTTCACTATATACATCCAGGCTGGTTTTGAACTCACTATGGAGCCCTGACTAGCCTCTAATTTACAGTGATCTCCCTGCCTCAGCTTCCAGAGTGCTGGGATTAGAGGTGTGCACCACCACACCCAGCTCAGACCCCCATCTTTTTTTTTTTAATTTTTTTGGCACCAGGGATTGAACTCAGGGCCTTGCGTTTGTTCCAATTTTAGTATATGTGCTGCTGAAGCGAGCACAGGGCCTTGCATTTGTTAGGCAAGAACTCCAACCACTGAGCTAAATCCCCAGCCGGCCCCCATCTTTTTTTTTTCCCCCCTTTTTATCATACTGGGGATTGAACCCAGGGCCTTCTCCCTGAGCTACATCTCCAGCCCCTTTTTTATTTTGAGGCAGGGTCTCATGTTGCCCAGGCTCCAGCCCCCATTTTTTAAAAAACAAAACTCACCTACCACAAGTGACATCCCTTTCCTTTTATCATATTCTATTGAGTAGGACAAAGACCCCAAGTTAAACTCAGAGTCACAGCTTCAAAGGAGGGGATGACCCAAGGGCACAAGCAAACCCCAGGAGGCCAGGTCACTAAATGCCTGCCCTGGCTTATCTGTGAAACAGGAAAAGGGCCCTCTGCTTGCACCTGACTTCTAGCCTCTAGGACTCTGAGAAATACATTGTTGTTGTTTATATGCTTTTTTAAAAAGAGAGTGAGAATTCTCAGCCAGGCATGAGAGGAGGCGAGGAGGAGGACAGGGATGTCACAGCCCAGTGGCGGCGCCTGCAGACAGTACGCACACTCCCATCTGTGTTTCTGCAGTTCTGGGGCGTCACCTGCCTTCGTTTCCCACTGACCTTCTCTGGCGACAGCTTCAGTCTGTTTCTGTCTCTAGTCCTCGGCTAAATGCTGACCTGATGTGGCTTTGCCCCAGGCCTCCTCACCCAGGGCTCTTCACTCAGCTGACCGACTGGGTGATTACAGTGATTCTGACTGCATTGACCACTCCTGTGCCAACATCACCCAAACCCAGATCCACCACGCAAACCCGCAAACCCGCGCTGCAGACAGGTGCAGGGTGCGACAGAGTAAGTGACTAACTGCACGATCATGCCAGCCCCATTCCCCAAACCAGCTTCCCTCCTCCACGGCACCGCCCAGCTGCACAAACCCAAGACCCAGAGACATTGCTGACAGCTTCTTTTCCCTCGTCCTACACATCCGATCTGTCCACATTCTTTTTGTCTTGTCAACAAATAGAATTTCTCGCCTGAACCAAGCTGTGTGCTGGCTTCTGGTGATCAGCAACCTCTGCCCAAAGTCTAGCGGAAGTGATCATTTCAAACCAGTTTCCTTAGCTACACAGAGTTGGGTTCACAATGCTGCATGTGTTAATAGCATGTGGTACTGAGGCAGTTATAAGAAGATTGATGCGTGGGCCTGTGTGCCCCTTAAAAATAAAGGATCAGCCTGGTGTGGTGGTGCATATCTATAATCCTAGCACTTGGGAAGCTGAGGCAGGAGGATTGCTGGGAGTTCAAGACCAGCCTGGAGAACAGAGCAAGACCCTGTCTCAAAACAAACAGACTAACAAAAAAGGATCAAAATTTTTGGTGGGGGAGGAGGATGAAATACTATAGAAGAAATAAAAATAGGTAGTAAGGAAAAATCATAACTTTAAAAAAAATGGTACTTAATTTGATTTGTTCCTTTTTTTTTTTTGGTGCCGAGGATCAAATTTAGGGCCTTGTGCTCACGAGTCAAGCACTCGAACCACTGAACTAAAGCCCCAGCCCTGATTTGTTCTTTTTTTTGAGACAGGGTTCATTATGTGTTCCAGCCAGGTTGACTTAGAACTCACTGCGTAGTCCAGGTTGGCTTCAAACCCGTGGCAATCCTCCTGCCTCCACACCTGAGAAAAAACTGTACTTTTAAGAAGACTGTTGGGTGCACCTCCATAGTCGGGAGACTGTGGCAGTAGGATCACCACAAATTCAAGGCCAGCCTGAATGACATAGCAGGACCCTGTCTCAAAAAATAAAAAAAAATTTTAAAAATTTAAAAAAATAAAAAGACCGCAACTCTAGGATGCAGTAGAGTTTCTCCAAAGTTATTCGTATCACTCCCTCCATTTTATTTATGCTTCTTTCCTTCTGGGCCGATCACACCCAAAACCCCTTAAAGATAATTTAAATTCATAAATTGGTTTAGTTGATAAAGTAAAGGGCAGAAACCTGATTTTAAAATAAGAAGGAAGGGCTGGAGATTTAGCTCAGTGGTTAGAGTGCTTGCCTCGCAAGCACAAGGTACTGAGTTTGATCCCTAGCACCAAAAAAACAAGAAAAAGTAAAGGAAGGAATTGAGAGAGTTCGAAGAATGTTTTAGCTGAGTGTAGTGACACATACCTGTAATCCCAGTACTTTGGAGGCTAAGGCAGGAGGACTGAAAGTTCAAACACAGCCTGAGAAATTTAGCTAGACTCAAAAAAAGGCCTGAGGCTGTGGCGTAGTGTGAAGGCCTTGGGTTCAATCCCCAGTACCACAAAATAAATAAATTTTTTTTATAAAAAAATTTTAAAGGACACAGAATCAGACATATGAGGCTGCTGTGGACATGACATGGAGTACTTTCGGTTGTGTTTTTTTTTGTTTTTTTTTTGTTTTTTTTTAGTTTGAGACAGGGCCTTGCTATGTAGTTCAGCCTGGCCTTGAGCTCACTATGTAGCCCACGCTGGCAGCAATCCTGCCTCCTGCCTCCCGAGTGCTGTGATTATAGGCATGCACCACCACACCTGGCGCTTTTGTTTTTGTTTTTGTTTGTTTTTTTGTTTTTGTGGGGTTTTTCCTTTTTTTTGTTTTTGTTTTTGAGACAGGGTCTCACTAGGTACAAACCAGCTTCAAACTCATTATGTAGCCCAGGCTGGCCTCGAACTCTCGATCTTCCTGCCTCAGCCTCCCAAGGTCAGGGACTACAGGCATGTGCCACTATACCCTGCTCTTACTATTTTATAGTAAAGTTGTTTTTCTTTCCAGTACTGGAGGCTGAGCTCAAATCTTTTTGTACTGAGATATATCCCCAGCCTTTTACTTATTTATTTTCATTTCCTTTTTGTTTGTTTGTTTTCGGGTGTTTTTGAGAGAGGGTCTCACTACATAGCCCAGGCTGGCCTGGAACTTGCACTGATCTTCCTGCCTCAGCCTCCTAAAGACTAGGATTACAGGTATGCACCACCGTCCCTGGCATTGCTTTTGTCTTTTGAGACATGGTTTGACTATGTAGCCCAGGCCAGCCATGAACTCTTGGTTTTCCTGCCTCAGCATCCCAAGGGCTGGGATTATAGGCATGCACTGCCACACCTAGCTCAGACTGTTTCATAGTGTTTTTCTTTTCCCTGGTGCTGGAGATTGAGCCCAGGACCTTTTCATTTGACCTTGTACTGAGCTACATTCCCCAGCCCTTTTTATTTATTTTCTATTTTTAAAACAGGGCCTCACTAAATCACTAAGTTGCCCAGGCTGGCCTCAGACTCCTGGGCTGTGGTGACCCTCCTGCCTCAGCTTCCAGAGCGATGGGACTATAGATGTGCATCACCTGCTGCATAGAGAGTTCAAGACCTGTCTCAACCACATAGCGAGACCCTGTCTCAAAAACCCAACCATCCCCCAGAAGTTTTCTCTACTGGTATGTTGTGGACCACTGGCAGGTCCGAGGGTTGCTAGGCCTTGTCGCTCCCAGAGAAGCTGCCATATGTGTGGCTAGTTTATTACAGCAAAAGGACACAGAAGAGAATCAGAGGAAAAGCTCACAGGAGCAAGCAGGTGTGAACTGTCGACTGGGGCAGGATGTGTGACATGGACCACAGGGACACTCTCTGGATCCATTGTGGCCAGGATTTTGTTGTTGTTGTTTTTTCTTTTTCCTTTCTTCCTTTTTTTTTTTTTTTTTTTTTTTTTTTTACTGGAGATTGAACCCAGGGCCTTTGAACTGAGCTGCATCCCCAGCCCATTTTTAAAAATTTTTATTTTTTTCACACCACTTAAAAAGAGAGACATGAAACAGAATGGGAACAAGAATCAGAAAGGCACAGATGCAGAGACAGAAGCCAAGACAAAGACAGAGATAGAAAAAACGGAGAGGAAGGGCACACAGATAAAGACAGGCCACATTATTACCTGGTGATCGAGCAGCAGATGGAAATGTGGGCAGAGACAATAGAAACATAGACAAGTGCCAGCATGGTAGTGCTCACCTATAATCCCAGCACTTGGGAGGCCAAGGCAGGAGGATTGCTGCTAGTTCGAGGCCAGCCTGGACTACGTAGTGAGACCCTGTCTCAAAAAACCAAAGGGAAAAAAAAAAGAGAGAAAGAAAGAAATCTAGACAAGAAACGAGACAAACCTAAAAGTGAAGACCATGAAAAGGACAAAGAAAAGAGAAAAGTAAACACAGAGGAGAAAAAGGACAGGGCTAGGTACCACAAAGACAGGGATCATGCTGCCAGAGCTAAAGGTAAATGTAAAAAAGTTGCAGCTGCTCCAGGATGATATTTAAACAACTGCTAAGTGCTGCCTGTTTCTCAGATTGCCTGCCGTGACCGTGCCCTCTTTCCAGTTCTTGTTCTCAGTGGTTTGCAAGACACTAGATTCTGTCTGCCGGTACAGGTTACACTGCACCAGAACTCATCGCCCTTCGTACCAAATCTAGTCATAGAGATTTAATTTTTTTTAAAGTTTTACATACTGTATATTCAAAGATTTGTTTTATTAATGTGCAACAAAGGCTTAGAAATTTTAGTTTTTATTCCTTAATTGTTAAATATAGGTTAACTGTGGAATATACTTACCGCCTCTAGTGAATGTCCTTTGTATAATGACTAATTCAAGAGTAATGTGTACTCTGTTAATTTGTTTAAAATTGTTCTGTTAGAGCCAGGCATGGTGGCACACTCCTGTAATCCCAGCATTCAGAGGCTGAGGCAGGAAGATTGCATGAGTTTGAGGCCAGCCTGGGCTACATAGTTTGTTTGTCTCAAACAAACAAAATAAATAAATAAAATAAAATTGCACTATTTTTAAAGAAACGGTAGAAGACCAACAAAAAGCCAAGTAACTTCATAACTAGATTTTACTAATCATTCAGCTGAGCAATTTTTGACTAATAATCAGAGTACATATATTACTTTAATCTGCATTCATTGAAGAAATTTATTACCACACATGACAACTTGTGGTAGGCCATTGTTTTCCTTTTTTTTTAGGTGCTGGGGATTGAACTCAGGGCCTCGTGCTTGCAAGACAAGCACTCTAACCACGGAGCTAAATCCCCAGCCCATCCTTCTCATTTTTTGACTCTTTAGAAACTTGAATACTTGAGCTTGTGGATGATCTTGTGTTTTGCTATCCCTTTTACTGTAAAATGTAAACATTTTTAAGGAATATTTTGATTCCAAATATGAAAAAAATTTTATTTTTCATTAGTACGTGTTTGCAGTTCATAATGATTTTTTTTTTTTTTTTTGGTACCGGGGATCGAACTCAGGGCCTCATGCTTACAAGGCAAACACTCTAACCACTGAGCTAAATCCCCGGCCCAGTTCATAATGATTATATTCATGCTGGGGAGTCGATATGTGTACATAATACATCTTTGTTTTGTTTTGTTTTTATTTTTTGAGACAGGGTCTTGCTATGTAAGACCAGGCTGGCCTTTAACTCAGTATGTAGCCCAGGCTGGCCTCAAACTCTCAGCAATCCTCCGGCCTCAGCCTCTTAAGTGCTAGGATTACAGGTGTGCACTACCACACCTGGCAAAAATCTGAAACTTTTTGGGGGGTAGTGGGGTGCTTGGGATGGAACCCAGGGCCTCTTACACATGCTAGGCAAGCCCACTACCACTGAGCGGCACTACGAGCCCGCAGGGTTTCTCAGAAGGGCATTTGCATAGGCGTGGCGCACACACATACAGTCACAACACTGAGCCAGGCTGCTCCAGTCCAGTACCATGCCGCCCAACCTGAGAACTCCGCAAGCAGACATTCATGTCTACTTAATGGATGAGGACATTTAGGACTCAGATCAAGAAGAGCATGTGTTGAGGCTGGAGAGGGCAGGGATGCAGGCGGAAGGAGGGCTGCGCGCCCACTGCGTGAGCTTGCACCATAGACTCCTGTTGTCTCCCTCCCTTCCTCTGCCTCTCGTGGCAGGATCGGGACTCATTCTCAGCACGGGCGGGTTTCGCCAACCTCTCCTGCCTCTGCCTCCGCCTACCTCGCACTCGCCAGGGCGGTTGGCCTGCAGTTTAATCACTCGGTGCTTCCCGACGTTGGCACCTGGCTCTTTGACACGCTGCTGCTCAGGCACTGCCCTGCATGCTCCTTACCCAGGTGGCCCAGGCCTCCCGTAGGTGGCTGTGAACCACCTTCCTGCTGCCAGCCTCGAGCACGGAGCTCTAAGCCCTTTCGCGCCCACCTGCTATGTTTGGCCCAGGACCCTGGTGGACACCCTGCCTTACTAGGGAGGAAATGGAGACAAGCGTGCTATCTCCTTCCACCGAGCCCTGTGTGCCAGGATTCTGTCTATGCGTGCTGGGAGGCTGCGGCAGGAGGATGACCACAAGTTCAATCACATAGCAAGGCCCTGTCTCAACAACACAAAACAAAACAAAAAATGATTCTAAATATAGTTTCTTTTTCTTACGTGTGACTGTGCTATGGTGTTTATGAAGAATTGAAATTACTTCCGATAATACACTCAAATGTAATGTAAAGTGAATATACATTTGATTAACAGTAGTTGAATGGGTACAGTAGTTGAAAATAACTTTTCTGAGGCTTCTGTAATCCTAGCATTCGTGAGGCTGAGGCCAGAGAATCGCAGCGAATTCGAGGCCAGCCTGGGCTATATAGGGAGATCCTGTGTCAAAAACAAAAAAGAGCAAAAGAAACATGGGAGCCTTTGAGAACCTTCCAGGCATCTGCCCTACACACTGTCCTGATTGGGTCAGGGCCTTGTCACCCATTTCTAATTATAACTAACATTTGTTCTCACAGACATCATCCAACCTAGTCGTCACACCTGCCAGGGGGAGGCAGTCCCAAGAAGCAAGCCTCTGGCAGCCTCCATGTGAGCCCCAAGCTAAGGGC
Organism: Hystrix cristata; assembly: GCA_004026905.1. Taxonomy (NCBI): domain Eukaryota; kingdom Metazoa; phylum Chordata; class Mammalia; order Rodentia; family Hystricidae; genus Hystrix; species Hystrix cristata. The sequence goes on along the minus strand of PVJO010002818.1, from coordinate 59,984 downwards.
CTTCCGTTACCCCATTAATCTTCCCCACAGCCCTGTGAAGGCAGTTTTACTAGTATCTCCATCTTGCAGCAAGAGATGCAGGCTCAAGGTGGACGAAACCTGAGTGCTTTGACTCTGAGTCACGGCCCTCGGGGGCCCTCTGCTCTCTGCAGCTCTGGCTTTCCTGCTGCAGGGCCAGCCAGGGAGGGCATCCAGACCCAGCATTCTCCAAGAGCATGCATGCGTCAGAGGTGCCCTGGCGGTATTAAAAGAAGTTGCTTAGGGGCTGGGGATTTAGCTCAGTGGTTAGAGTACTTGCCTTACGAGCACAAGACCCTGAGTTCGATCCCCGGCACCCGAAAAATAAAAAAAAAAAAAAAAGAAGTTGCTTATCATATTGCCTTGAACCTGCCTTCCTCTCCCAAAGCAGAGTATCTGGAGTACATATATAAAAGACAGATATATAAAAATGTCTCTGTGTATTGACTGTAACTTTTCTTATTTGGGTAGTGGTCTTTAAGACAGGGTCTTACCATGTAGTCCTGACTGGCGTTGAACTTGTGGTGATCCTCCTGCCTTGCCTCCGAGTACAGGGATTACAGGTGTGCAGCACCTCGCCCAGCTCAGCTTTTCAATTTAACAATTAGCTCCATTTCTTTAAATTTAGAGGGACTTTAACTAAAAAGGCGGCTAGAGTTTAAAGAAAAATTATTAAGGCTTGGGTGGAGTTCCTCGGTAAACTAATGCTTAGCATGCAAAAGGCTTTAGGTTTAATCCCCAGCACCAAAAAGATAAAAACTTGGCTGGGTATGGGGGCATACGCCTGTAATCCCAGCACTCAGGAGGCTGAGGCAGAAGGATTGCTGTGAGTTTGAGGCCAGCCTGGACTATATAGTAATACCATGCCTCAAAAAAAACAAAAAAGGGGTTGGGGATTTAGCTCAGTGGTTTAGAGTGCTTGCCTAGCAAGCACAAGGCCCTTAGTTTGATCCCTAGCACCTCCTCCAAAAAAAAAAAAAAGAAACGAAAAAAAAAAAACCTGTTTCCCAACTAAAAAACCAAAAAACTATATATTAACTATATATTCCAAAGGAAAAAATATCTATTTCAATCCATACACACAAATTCATAGTTCCCTGTAGATCACTACTATAATAAATACAGTATTTGTGTGGCGAAAGTGTTGATGGTTTAAAGTTAACATTTAAAACTGACCACAGGTTTTTGTTTTGTTTTGTTTTGTTTTTGTTTTTTGGGTGCTGGAGATAGAACTCAAGGCCTTGTACTTGCTAGGCAAGCGCTCTACAAGTGAGCTAAATCCCCAACCCCTGACCACAGTTTTTATGTTTTTATTTTTCTGGGTAGGGCAGGGGATCAAACCCACAGCCCCACACATCGTAAATCAGCTCTCTGCCTCCAAGCCATGCCCTAGCCTCTTTCTTTATATTCAGTAAGCTGTGTCTACCTATGAATGCCCCTGTACGCCCCGCCCTGAACCATAGAAAGTATAGCATTGGCTTTGATGTTTAGCATTGTGTGGAGAGACCCAATTGGCCGGTGTTCAGTTGCAGTCCATGTTGGGAGAGGGCCAAACTTGCCCCAGTGTGGATGGGTGTGTGGCTGGGCTAGCACAGCCTGCCAGGAAGTCCAGTGGCCTCCTCATGTCCTAGCCTGGCGTAGGTCATCTCCTGTGTCTGGAACACGTGGGGTCTGCATGTCCCAGTGACCTGCTGGCTATAACAGAGAAAAAGGCCAAGCCTTAAATAGCTCTCACAGCGGCCGAGCCCGATTACAGTTCTTTCTCAATATAGACTGTAATTTGCTTTGCAAAGGTCGGCAGCTTGTCTTCATGTGTGTCAGGGACAACCTGATCAGCTTGTATTTAAAGGGGGTAGGAGCTGGGAATTTAGTTCAGTGGTTAAAGCGCTTGTCTAGCAAGCACGAGACCCTGAGTTCAATCCCCAACACTGGAAGAAAAAAGTCTTCCTCGCCCCAACACTGGAAGAAAAAAGTCTTCCTCGCCATTCTCTTTTTCCTCCAAATATTTACACATTTTTAATGAGCTAATAAAAATGTGAGGTATATCATGATTCATGCATTCAGAAAGCTTGATCTCGCACCAGCAGCCCATGGCACTCATCTTCCCAGATCCCAAAGGTGGGCGCAGGGCAGCAATCAAGGGAGGCCTTGTTCCCTGGGCTCCACTCGCCACTGATGGATGATTACTGAGTCATCCTGCCGTTGAATCCCATTCTGGTTTAAAGCTAGACATAAAAAGAGTGGCATGGGGTATGGTGTCGTGCCCTCTCTGATGTGTCTGGGAATTCGCTAGCCTTCATTCTGTTTCACAAAATCAACATTATCAGCCAGCCGTGGTGGTGCAGACCTGATGCAGGCTCTGCAAGGCTGATGCAGGAGGGTTGCAAGTTAGAGCCCAGTCTGGGCCACTTAATGACGTAGCAAGACCCAGTCTCAAAATAAACAGAAAATGAACACGGTCAGGACCATGGCTTTGCCCTTTAATATAGTACTCCTACTTTCTCTATTCCAGTGGGCAGGGGGTGTGTGTGTGTGTGTGTGTGTGTGTGTGTGTGTGTGTTTCTACCCTATTCCTGGCTCAGCTAAATCACACGCCCTCAAGACCTTTGCAGCCCAGGGAGACAGGGAATCCTGCTCATCCTGCTGGGTCCCTTCTGCCAAGGTCAGCTCCCTTTGCTCTGTTCCTAACAGGAAATAGGCCACAGCAATCCCAATGTTCCAGTTCCCAAAAGTAAGCCCTAGTGTAAGGCAATCCTCTAATGAGCTTCCAGAAATAGAAATCCCAAGTCATAAGGATCACCTTTCACAAACCAGAACCACTAATCTACCCCAGCCATGGAAGACTAATTCCATACCAAAAGAAAACACTGAGACATTGTGTAAAATGCTGAATGCATTTTTTCGAATGTATTTAAATAAAGCCAGGCATTGTGGGTACACCCCTGTAACCACTGCACTCTGGAAGGCTGAGGCAGGAGAATTGCAATTCTTGGCCTGGCCTGGGCAGTTTAGCAACTTAGCAAGACCTTGTCTCAAAATTAAAAAAAAAAAAAGGGGGGCTGGGGATATAGCTTGGTGAGAAGGCACTGGATTCCATGCCCAGTACATCTGGAGGCCAGAAATCAGGGATGGGGATGTCAGCATGGTAGGGTTCTTGGAGAAGACTCTTCCTAAACTGCAGAAGGCAGCTTCCTTGCTGTAGTCTCCTGTGGCAGAGGACTCCCCATTCTTGATTTGTATTATTTGTGGTATATCAATACAGAAAACCCTCGGCAATCTCAGCACACCCCTCCTAGTCCTTATCCACATAGCGGTCTATTTCAACAAAGCTGTAATTGTAGCAAGGCACAAGGTCCTGTTCTGTCTCTTCTCCTAGTGTCATAAATTCCCAAAAAGGGGAGGGGGGTAAGTTTATTTTTTTATTTACTTATATTTTGCTTTTTTGAGACAGGGTCTCATTATGTAGTTCAGGCTGGCCTTGAACTTGTGGTAATCCTCCTGCCTCAGCCTCCCAAGTGCTGGGTTACAGGGCACCACCACACTCGGCTAAATTTAGCTTTTTAGGAGGAAGTGCTTTTTATTCTCAAGATAGTGTAATATTATACAGTTTGAGAAAAAATTTTAAAACTCACTCATAAGCATATCAGCCTTAGTAAACAACTTCCTCTTCTTTGGTGGTAGTGAGAACTGAAGCCCAGGCCTCATGTATGCCAGGCAAGCACTTTACCACTGTGCTATATCCTGAGTCTTCCAAAAAACTTCCTAATCTAGGGGCTGGGGATTTAGCTCAGTGGTTACAGTGCTTGCCTTGCAAGCACAAGGTCCTGAGTTTGATCCTCGGCACCAAAAAAAAAAATTTCCTAATCTTTACATTTTCTATCTATACTTTGTCTACTCCACCCTATTCTGAACTGTTACTGTTATTGCTCACAACCATTTACAAATGTTCAAGCATATCTTACTTCTTTTTTATTTTTTTGAGGTGTTGGTGATGGAACCCAGGGCCTGGACATACTAGGCAAGTGCTCCGCCACTGAGCCGCATCCTTAGCCCTTTTTATTCTGTTTCAAGGCAGAGTAACTAAATTGCTCAGGCTGGCCTAGAACTGGAAACCCTCCTGCCACAGCCCCCAGAGAAGCTGGGATTTTAGGTGTTCAACTGCACCCAGCTTGCACAGATCCTATTTTGATGCTTTTGTTCTGTAAATTGAAGTCTCCAAAATAGGGTTTATTATATATCAATAAACACATTATCTGTAATTTTAAAATTTTTTAAATTTATTTATTTTACTTTTTTTTGTAATTTTGATAGTCCCAAATTACTTACAAAAAGATTACAGCAGTTTACATTCTAACCATCAACAGTCACTTTTTTCCTGAATCTTTACTGAAGTTGTGTTTCTTGAATTTCTTCTTCACCTGTATCATTTACCCATTGCTTTTATTTACCCATTGCTATTCCATTTTATTGATTGATTGACTGATTGATTTTTGATGCTAGGGCTCAAACTCAGGCCCTTGCAGTTTTGAGCTGGGTGTGCTGTGCACACCTGTAATCCCACCACTCAAGAGGTTGAGGCAAGAGGATTGCCAAGAGTTGGAGGCCAGCCTGAACTACATAGTGAGAGTCTGTCTCAAGGTCTCAAAAAAGCCAAATAAATCAAAACAAATATAAATGTCTTTGCTTTTATAGCACTTGGATTCCCTGATAAAATATGTAATTACTTCCCACTTGTTGTAGTCCTCTAGAGTTGTTAGGGACCACATAATATCCCACCCAGTGGATGGTGCATAATTATTCTTTTGGATACTTAGGTGGTTCTAGTTCTTCATTTTTAATTGAAACATCTTTGTACACTGCCTTTTTCTACTTATCCAATTAATTACTTTTAGTGACTCCCCAGGAAGAAAGACCTAGGTTTTGAATACTTCCTGTCATTTAAAAACCTTGCCAAGGTTGGGGATTTAGCTCAGTGGTTCAAGTGCTTGACTAGTAAGACCATGGCCCTGAGTTTGATCCTCAGCACCAAAAAAAAAAAAAAAACAAAAACAAAAACCAAAAACCTTCCCAAACCAGGCTTGGTAGTTTACTCCTGTAATCCCTGTACTCTGGGAGGCTGAGAGGCAGGAGAAATGAGAGTTCAAGCCCAGTTTAGGCAATTTAGCAGTTTATTGAGACTTTGTCTCAATAATAATAAATAAATAAATAAATAAATATTATAAAATAAAATATGAGCTGGACATTTTTTTTTCTTTTTTTTGGTGCCGGGGATTGAACTTAGGACCTTGTGCTTGCAAGGCAAGCACTGTAACCACTGAGCTAAATCCCCAGCCCTATGAGCTGGACATTTTTTATTATTGAGACAATAATAAAAGGTGCCGCACGCCTATAATCCCTGTACTCAAGAAGCTGAGGCAGGAGGATTACTGAGCGTTTAAAGCCAGCCTGAGCTACATCATGGAAAAAAAAAACAAAAAAGCAAAAACATTACAAAAAAGGGGACTGGGGATTTAGCTCAGTGGTTAGGTGGTTAGAGTACTTGCCTAGCAAGCGCAAGTCCCTGAGTTTGATCCCCAGCACCAAAAAAAAAAAAAGCATTGTGAGTTCAAGGCCAGCCTGGACTACATAGTGAGACCGTCTCAAAAAAACACAAAAACAAAAAATGGAGGTTTCACAGAAGAAAGCTGCCAGTCACGGTGGCACCCACCTGTAATCCCAGCACTCGGGAGGCTGAGGCAGGAGGATCGCTGGGAGCTGGAAGACAGCCTGGGCTCCATAGTGAGTTCAAGGCAGGCATGAACTACATGGCGAGACCCTGTCTCAGAAAAGACAAAAGAAGAAAATAAAGATTAGGAGGGCAGGTTATGGCACGCCATCTCTGCCGGGGCAGGCACAGCGGACCTCAAACTCTGTAGGCTCAGGGTTTTGCACTCTGGAGCAGGGTGTGGCTCTCGGAGCCTGATGCCACCCGCAAGTTAGTCGCCTGGGTGTCCCAGTCCCAGGTGAGACCTGCCACCCGGCTCTCTGCAGATGCCCCTGCTGTGCAGAGACCGGCATGGTGTGTTGATCCTCACTGGGCCGTCTCGGGCAGCCCCTGGTGTGAGTGTTGGCAAGCACCAGCCGGACTGGTCCTTTGAGCTGTAGTGCCAAGACTACAGGAAATAGCAATCTCTCATCAGCTCACCGTCAGTGACAGTTTGCTGAGAGTGTGTATTTTGTATGCATGCATGTGTTATCTTTTGTGTCTGTATACACGGAAGCAAAACGTACAGCAACAACAGGGTGATATTTAGATCCTATAACATACCTTATTGTTCACTTAAACATACATTAAGGGACACCTTTCTTTCTTTTTTTCTTGAGACAAGGTCTCACTACATAGGCCAGGATGGCCTCAAACTCACAATGATCCTCCTGCCTCTGCCCCTTGAATGTTAGAATCACAGGCGTGCAACACCACGCCTGGCTAAGGGACATATTTGCCTAGAAATGATTAATTGCATGGTTCTGAGCGGGCTGCTTAAGCTCGTTGTGCCCAGTTTTCTCATCTGTGAAAATAAAAATACGAATAGTTACAGGGGTGACTGTTAGATAGAACTTGCCAGGTACTTAATCAGGATCAGTAAATGCTAGCTCTTGTTATTAAGTGACTAAATATTTTTCTCTAAAATTTTATTATTTATTTATTTGGTGCTGAAGATCAAACCCAGGGCCTTGCACTTGTTGGGTAAGCGCTCTCTCTCTGGGCTCTCTTTAACGTTTCTTTCTTTTCTTTTCTTTTTTTTTTTTTTTTTTTTTTTTTTTTTTTTTTTTTTTTTTTTTTTTTTTTTTTTTTTTTTTTTTTGTGGTGCTGGGGATCGAACTCAGGCCCTTGTGCTTGCAAGGCAAGCACTCTAATCACTGAGCTAAATCCCCAGCCTTCTTTTCTTTTTTTTTGACACTGAGGATGAAATTCAGGGTCATTCTACCACTGAGCTACAATCTCACTCCCTTTTTATTTTTATTTTTTTCCCTTTTTTTTCCGCCCTTTTATTTTGAGACAGAGTCTTGCTAAGTTGCCCTGCCAGGCCTCAACCTTTCAATCCTTGGGCTGGGGATTTAGCTCAGCGGTTAGAGTACTTGCTTTGTAAGCACAAGGCCCTGAGTTCGATCCCCAGCACCAGAAAAAGAAAAAACAAAAAACTTTCAATCCTCTTGTCTCAGCCTCCTGAGTACTGGGCCCTCTCTAACAAAGGCTGCGTTAAAAAATAAATAAATAAATAAATAAATAAATAAAAAGGCTGCATAACATTGTGTTGTATGGAAATGCTGGCATGTGTATAAATAAATATGTATTTATGTAATATAAATATACTCAAGTATCAGGACATGCTGATGTATAATGAGATTGTGTGTATGTATGTGTGTCAAAGACCAATGATGCGAAGATTTTGCTACTGATCTTTGTTTTTTCTTGGGTTTTTTTCTTTTTTCTTTTTAGTGCTGGGGACCCAACTCAGGGCCTTGTGCTTGCAAGGCAAGCACTCTAACCACTGAGCTAAATCCCCAGCCCACTACTGATCTTTGTAACTATGAAGATTTCTAGCCAGACCTGTTAGTGCACGCCTGTAATCCCAACACTCAGGTGGCTGAGGCAGGAGAATTGCCTCAAGTTCAAAGCCAGCCTGGGCTACATAGTGAAACTCTATCTCAAAGAAAAAAATTAAAAATTTAAAAGGGGAGGAAGGTTAGGGGATGTAGCTCAGTGCAGAGGCTTAGGTTCAAGCCATACTACAGCACCAAAACAAAACAAACAAATAAACAACTAAACCCTTCCAACCCCCCCCAAAAAAAACAAACAAAAAACAAAACCAAAAACAATAAACCCTTTCACCCCCAAACTCCATGAGAGTTTACAGTTTCTATGGCAACCCCCAGAACTAGGCAAACATGGTCAGTCATGGGAGGTCCAGGATTCTTGGAGACAAAGCCATGCCTTCCTAAAGTAATCATGACACTCCATCCATGCATCTGCCCACTAGTCCCTCCCTGCCCTCAATTCTACATCATTTCGCACCTGTCGCTTGCTGGGAGTGACCTGAGTGCAGGCTTTGAAGCAGAGACTTCATAAGTAATACCTAAGTGTCCTCTGGCATCATCACAGGCACTCCTGTGGGAGGAAAAGAGCCCAGGTTTGGGGGGAATTATTAGTAATACTTCTACATTTACCCGCCTGTTACTAATATCCAGATTCTACCCAATGTCTTAGACTAGACATTGGTAAACTAAGACTAGCAAGAATAATTTATCATTTCCTTTGGATAATTTCTTTTGTGAAAATCCTAATAGGAAACAGCATGGTGGTGCATGCCTGTAATTCCAGCACTCAGGAGGCTGAGGCAGGAGGATTGTCACAAATTTGAGGCCAGCCTGGACTACATAGTTCAAGACCAGCCTGAACTAAATAGTGAGACCCTATCTCAGGAAAAAAAAAAAAAAAAAGACCTCTACACTGTTGTAATCTTTTTTTCAGTACTGAGGGTCAAACATAGGGCCTTCAGGTGAAGCTATATTCCTGCCTTTTTTATTTTTTAGTTTGAGGCAGGGTTTCACTAAGTTGCTGGAATGGGAAACACCCTTTTCCAGCAGGCAGCTAGTGTCCCTGCTCACAGTGCTCGATATAGCAATGCCGTCCTGCGGCCTTCTTGCTGAGCACCCAAGTTTCCAAGCCAGTGCCCGCTCATTGGCCATCTTCTCCTCACCTGGTCTAGGGCATTGCTTAGCTGCAGTCCAGCCAGGCACAGGCGACTTGGAGCTGTGGGTTAGGCAGAGAGGGCAGGCAGGATGTGGTGGCAGCGGCACAGGAGAGAACTGGAGGAAGTACCATGGAGCTGGGCCAGGAGGGCTTGGGCTCTGGCCCCAAGCTGTGATGAAGAATCCGAACAGGCAGCTCCCAAGGAAAGTTCTAGAAGGGTCCCCCCTGGCCTGGCCTGGGTACCATGCCAGCCACAGGGCAGGGAGTTTAGTTCAGAACTATTCTAAGACCGCTGAAGGGTTGCTTTGTTTTCTTTTTTGTCTTGGTCAAATATCCTGACACAAAATTGGTCATTTTAGCTGGGTGTGGTAATACACACCTATAATCCTAGGGAGGCTGAGGCAGGAGGATTGCCATGAGTTCAAAGTCAGCCTGAACTGCATAGTGAGACACTGTCTCCAAACAAACAAAAGAAACTCTGGCTGGGGATTTAGCTCAGTGGTAGAGCGCTTGCCTCATAAGCACAAGACCCTGAGTGCAATCCCCTGTACCCCCACAAAAAAATCATAATATTAATTTCACTGAGCCTAGTGGTGCATGCCTGTAATCCCAACTCTCAGGAAGGCGAGGAAGGAGGGTCACTCTAAATTCAAGGCCAGCCTGGGCTTTATAGCGAGACCCTATCTCAAAAGACCAAAATAATAATTATAATAAATATGAATTTAAACATTACCCCTTTCATTCCTCTTCCTCCCAGCCCCTGGCAATCACCACTTTTGTCCCTGGGACTTTGACTGTTCTAGACATCTTGTGCAAAGCTAATGCAAGCACACAATACTTGTCCCTGTGCATCTAGCTTATTTTATTTCACATAATGTTTTTTGGGTTTTTTTTTTTTAAGAGTAGGAATTTTATTGGGAGAGAGGAAGAGAGCTCCTGAGAGACAGGAGGGGGACATAATGTTGTCTGAATTCCCCCACATCATAGTGTGTGTCCAAATCTTTTTTCAAGGCTGAATAATATTCCACTATGTGAGCAAAAATATTCTATTCCATTTTTTATTTATCCGACCATCTTCTGATGGACACTTGGGTTGTTTCACCTTTTGGTTGTTGTGAATCATGCTTCAGTGGATGTTGGCGTTTGAGTCCTTGTTTTCAGTTTTTTGGTTATCTATCTAGGAGTGTTATTGGTGGGTCATATGGCAATTGTTTTTATTGTTGTTTTGAGACAGGGTCTTACTGTGTAACCCAGGCTGGCCTTGAATTTGTAGAGATCCTCCTGCCTCAACCTCCTGAGTGCTGGGATTACAGGTGTGCACCACCACGCCCACTCTTGTAATTCTATTTCTAATTTTTGAAGGAATGGCCTAACCATTTTCCAGGGGCTACCCTGCTTTACATTTCCACCAGCACTGGATGAGGCGTTGGGAGCCTTGGGGCAGCACTGAGAATGGCTTCTCCTTTCATCCTGGCCAGCAGGAGGCTCTCGGGGAAAGCACTTCTGTGTCAACTGCCTGCTTCTGGCCTGCCACAGCAGCTCCTGCAGGCTTTTCCTTCTAGTGACACCATTTAATTCTGCAGTAACTTTCGACTTTCATCCTGCATCCTAATTCATCCCTCCCACTGTTTAAAAAATTCTCAACAAGACGAGTAGGTCACTTTGTTTTTTTGGGTTTTCTTTTTTTGTTTTTTTGTTTTGTTTCGTTTTGTTTTGTTTTGCGCCAGGGATTGAACTCAGGGCCTTGTGCTTGCTGGGCAAGCCCTGTAACCACTGAGCTAAATCCCCAGCCCCTAATAGGTCTCTCTTAACAGCAAATTTCTGCCATGTTTTGAAGACAGGGTCTCACTATGTAGTCCAGGCTAGCCTTGAACTCTAGGCAATCCTCCTGCCTCAGCCGCTGTCAGAGTGAATTTTAAAGCACACTGTTTTGCTACCTGGAATAGGAACCCAGTTACACAATTTGTCTTTAAAGACTTGAGGCTGAGCTTTCAAAACTGAGTACATTTTTCCCCCTTGGTGCTGAGGATTGAACCCAGGAATTTTGCCATGAGCTGCATCCCCAGCCCTTTTTATTTTTTCTTTTGATGAGGGTCTCACTAAGTTGCTGAATTGCCCAGGATGGGCTCAAATTTGTGATCCTCCTGCCTCAGCCTCCCAGAGTGCTGGAATGACAGGCGTGCACCAGCAGGCTGGCTTGTTTTATTTTCTAGAGGCACCAGCAGTTATTGCTTTGACTTCAGTTCGATTAATTTACAATAGGAAGAGATGAAGGAAAACTAGGAAACAATGATAAAAATTACTGTATTTAGAAAATATATGAAAGAAAAAGCAAGAAAAAAATATACGAATTAGAATACTGGGGTTGGGGATGTAGCTCAGTGATAGAGTGCTTGCCTTGTAAGCGCAAGGCCCTGAATTCGATCCCCAGTGCCCATAAATAAGTAAATAATAGCTGGAAGTGGGGGGCGCACACCTATAATCCCAGCACTCTGGGAGGATGAAGCAGAAGGATCATTGTATCGTGACACTCTGACTCAAAAGAAACTTAATAATTAAAAGACAAAAGGAATGCAGAAAACATTTTCTATATTGCCATTTTTATAAAGACTACAAGTTTCCTGGCATTGATTAATGCATGCATTTTGTAAAGATTTATACAATGCAGTAGAATCTATGATTGATATTGGATTGGCTTGTCCTAGTCTGAGAGGCCTGGATATTTTGTGTGTGGACTTTGCCAACTCATTTGTGTCCACCTCTCAGAAATACTTCCAGCTCTGCAGTTCTGTGAGCCCAAGATGAAGGAAATCTCCAAAAGCAAATGCCCTCCAGCGCCCCTGACTCAGCATGGTGTAGGTTCTCTCCCGCAGAGAAAACCCAGGACTGTGACTTCTCCACTGCACCCAGTAGCACCCTGGCTGATGTCCTCGGGGTCTCACGCGAAGTCGCCTCAGAAACGGGGACAGAGGCCAGGGCCAGTGTGTGCAGGCTGTGCTCACTCCCCCGGGGCTGTGCTGTACCTCGGGGTCGCAAAATAGGGCGTGACTTGTGTCGTTTTTCTTCTCTGTTTTTTTTTTTTTGGTTGAGCATGGCTTGAGACAGGGTCTCGCTATGTAGTCCAGGCCAGCCTCGAACTCAAAATGAGCCTCATGCCTCCTGAGCATCAGGATTACAGGCATGCAGCCCTGCGCCTGGCTGAGTAGGGACGAACCTTGGGGATGCCTCACAGAATGAAACGAGTGAAGTTACAAATGGAAGACTTCAGGAGTCCCACTTATCCAAGGTCCGAGAGCCAGTGGTGGCCCCGGGGCTAGGGAGAAGGACAAGAGGTTTCTGCACAGTCAGAAGGCGCTTTATGCCTGGAAACTGGCCTGGTCACTGCACAATCCTGGCTGGGGCGTGGCCGGGGAGGGTGCCTGTCTAGCACTGGCACACTGTGTTTCCCACGTTTCTCCAAAGTAGGACACTCAGGTAAGGGGCCACCCCAGCAATGCCAGACTTCTTACACTTGACCTTGCTTTGTAAGATGGATTTTTGCCTAGTTTTCTTTTACTCTTTTTCTGCAGTAATTGGGACTGGATCCGGGAAGCCGTCTAGAATTAAACTACATCCTCAGCCTTTCTTTGTTATTTTATATTTTAAAATCAAATTAGTATTACTATTACTGTTATTATTTTTTTCTTTTCTTTTTTTGAGACAGTTTTACCATGTAGTTCAGGGTGGCCTTGAGCTCACTCTGTAGCCCAGGCTAGCCTCAACTCTCGGTGGTCCTCCTGCCTCAGCCTCCTGAGTGCTGGGATTACAGGGGTGCACCACCATGCCCAGCGAGTGAGTGTTTACAAGGTGATTTGTTGAAATGAGAGCGACAATGTGGAGACTGTCATCTCGCCGTCAGCCCTGCACCACGGCACCCCCCTGCCGGCCCATGTGATCCACAGCTTCCCCACCAGGACGGCAGGGTCTCAGCCTTCCTCTCATCAGGGAGAAGGGAAGGAAGACACACGTTACTCCAGTTGCCCTGGCTTTCCTTCCTGCAAACTCTGTTTGCCAAAACAAAGTCACTTTGTGAGCACTCTGCCGGCCAGCTGCAGTCAGGGCTCTGAATTCCTTGGGGCTGCAGGTGGGGGCGGTGTGGGGACCAGGGAAGCTGGGCTGAAGTTGTCAGGGTTTCCCAGGACTAGAAGAACGCTGGTAGTCAGTCTGGCTTGGCTATGCAGTCAATGCACCCAATCACCTCAACGAAGAAGGAGCAGAAATTTGATAGGAGTGCATCTGCAGGCTCCTGGCCACTGCCCTCAGCAGATGGAAGTTTTGCTCCACTCCGCACACCGAGACCGAGCAAGGGCGACACCACAAAGAGTGGGGTGTGGAGGGGCTACAGATGCACAGTGGGCAGTGCTAAGTGAGACCTTCGCTGACCACATCGGCACTTCAGCAGCCCAAACCCAAGGCTCAGACAGTCTCAAGCAGTGCTCGCTTCCACAGCACATATGCTAAAATAAAAAAAAAACAAAGTCTTGAGCAATCCCAGAACTTCACAAACCCTTTCAAAAACAGTTCTCACTAAATGTCCATGCGTGCCAGGCATGCACCTATAATCCTGGCATCTTGGAGGCTGGGGCAGGAGGATCACAGTGAGTTCCAGTCAACCTGAACTACACTTGGAGGGAGGTGCTAGGGATCAGACTCAGGGCCTTGTGCTTGCTAGGTGAGCGCTCTGCCACTGAGCTAAATCCCCAGCCCACAGTCTGAACTACAAAGTGAGACCCTGTTTTAAAAAAAACAAGCGGACAGGAAACTGGGCAGGGTGGAGCACACCTGTTAATCCTAGTGGTCTGGGAGGCTGAAGCAGGAGAATCACAAGTTTGAGCCCAGCCTGGGGGTTGGGATGTGCTCAGGGCAGTGCTCTGGGCTCAGTCCCTAGTATGGGGAAGGTTAGGGGGAGAGGAGGAAACATCGATTTAAATTGATTCTTCTCAAACTTAGCTGCCCACTTTCCAAGCACAGTCAGCGTGATAGCAGATGTTGTGTGTAGGCACCATGGGACATTCCTGTCAGAGAAACAAGATGGGAAGGCCTTGACCCAGGTGGTCTCACACCAGGGTGCGACACCGGGGCTGGGAGCCAGGTGCTGTGATGGAACTGCGAGTGGGCAGGCAGTTCAGGAAGCCCAGGATCGCGCTGAGTCATGGCTGCCAGCTCATCCTCTGAGCCGCCCTTGTTATCCAGCAAGTTACAGTGTGTCATCACTGGTCACCTTGGTAACCTCTGGTAATGACCTGGGTGAGACTGAACCCTGGAGGGGGAGGAGAAGGCAAAAGGAGCCTCTTTCCTCCAGTGCTATTGGTAGTTCATCTCTTGAATGAGCTGGGTTCTCTTTCTTCTTTTGTTTTTCTGGTTTTTTGAGACAGGGTCTCACTATGTAGTTAGGCTGGCCTGGAACTCACTATGTAGCCCAGGCTAGCCTGGAACTCACAGCAATCCTCCTGCCTCGGCCTCGCAAGTGCTGGGATCACAGGTGTGCGCCACCATGACAATTTTTTTTTTCAAACATCTCTAGAGAAACAGGTGTGCCCAAGGGCATATCTGGGCCATAAAATGCTGTCATTAAACCCACAGACTTGCTCTGGAGATAGGCACACTGTATGAGCAGTGGCTCTATTAGTAACAGTCATTACAGAATTGGACACCAAGCAGAGAGGAGACATTAGCTGTTACTTCTCCGGAGCCAAGCAGTGAATGCCATGTTGTTTCCATTTCTTCTACTTCAGTTTTTTGAAACCTTTAGAACACTGTATCTGATAGAGCTATTTCACATCCACCTTCATTTTCTTTAGCTGTTTAAAAATTGTAAAATTAGGAACATTCTGTTCCTGGGTCCATAGTGAGTAGCAAACATTTTATGTAGCGATGTGATTGCAATGGCAAACAAAAAACAAGTCAGCAACTATTCATTTATGACTCCCCTTTGTTTTTTGTGTTTTTTTGAGACAGGGTCTCATGTAGTTCAGGATGGCCTCGAACTCACTTGGTAGCCCAGGCTGGCCTTAAACTCACAGTGATCCTCCTGCTTCAGCCTCCCAAGTGCTGGGATTACAGGCATGTGCCACCACACCCAGTTTTCCCCTGACTGTTTTAATTTGTTCTGCACCCAGGCTGGACTTGATTCAGACCTTCATATAATCTTTACTCATTGCTTTAGCGCAGGAAGTCACTCCTGGCCTGCAATCGCCTCTACTTTGACATACTATAAAGATTAATGAGATTAGGGAGGGGAAGCCTGTAAACCTCTGAATCTGTGTAAACTTCTTGGCCATGAAACCACATGAACAGGCTTGGGGATTTAGCTCAGTGGTTAGAGTGCTTGCCCCTCAAGCACAAGGCCCTGAGTTCGATCCCCAGCACCAAAAAAAAAAGAGAAAGAAACCACATAAATTCAAAGCACCATTTTATCCTTGGCACGTCTAGTGCTACAGTATGTAAACAGTGAGGCATTTATTCAACTTGATTGGCAACGTGGTCTTTCGTACTAAATTTAAAATATTTTTCCTTTAGATTGTTTTGGTTTAAAAAGTTAAAAATGTCACTCATCCTTAAAAATAAGACATTCAGGCTGGGGATTTAGCTCAGTAGTTGGAGTGCTTACCTTGCAAGCGCAAGGCCCTGAGTTTGATGGCCAATCGCAGGCACCAAGATAAATAAATAAATAAATAAAAGACATTCAGGGGTTGGGGATTCAGCTCAAGTGGTAGAGCACTTCCCTAGCAAGCACAAAGCCCTGAGTTTGGTATGACAAATATGTATTAATTAAAAAAAAATAAATAAATAAAGTTAAAAAATTAAAGCAAAGAACACACACACACAGGCAAAGTCCTAAATTTGATCCCCAACACCCCCCCACCCTCGCCAAAAAACAAAAAGACATTCACTCTTCCATTGTTGCTACTTTTGATACTGAGCTGGGTGTCATCTGCTACATGCCTTTGATGACTAAGCACTACTGCTGTGCACTCAGGGTTAAGGCTGAGTCTCAACCCTCAAGTGGACAGTCACTTACAGGTTTAGAATCGGTAGGATTTGACTGAGTTAGAATAAGGTGGTGTAGACAACTCATCTACACCACCACCAAAAGAATTTATGCTACAAACAAGGACGTTCTTCATGGGTTGTTTTTTGTTTTTGTTTTTCATGGTTTTAACTTGTTAGTACATTTGTGCACTTGATTTTTAAAAAAAGTGTCATTAAAGGAGTGCAGAATCCAGTGCTGAGACACACCTGGCACAATATGGATACTTCAGTGGATACTAAATACTAAATACTCGAGTGTATTTAGTATGAGACAATAGGAATTTCAGAAGCTTTTGGAGCCCAAGAGAGGAGGGTCTTTCTCTTTTTTCTTTTCCCCATGCTTCTGATAAAGCCATTTCAAATTGGACACAAATTTTACAATGTTTTAGTTTGTACATGGGGGCAATGCTGGGTCAATCCAGGGCCTGTGTTGAACTATTTTTTTTTTTTTAAATTGTAGTACTAGGGATTGTCCCTGTGGTCTTTGCACTTAGCTACATCCTCAGCCCATTTTTTAAATTTTGAGACGAGGTCTTGCTAAGTCACTAAATGGCCCAAACTGGGCTCCAACTTCAGATCTTCCTGACTCAGCTTCCCAGAGGGTTGAGATTACAGGGATGTGGCACCACGCCCGGAGTGGAGTGAACAATTTAAATTAGCTGATGAAAGCCTTTTGGTTTCAGCTATCTATGACTCTGTATAATTTCTTTTGGAGCCAATGCCAAATCCAAACTGAAGGCCATTTCTGAATGTGATAATGCCGGTCAAATCTCTCCTGGCCTTTCTACTTTATTTTGGACGCGGGCTGGCTTGGCACTCACGATCCTCCAGGGTCAGCGTCCGGAGCGCTGGGATTGCTCTCACCACTGTCATGGTGGTGAGAGCAATGAGGTCTTTCGGGTCTGCTCAAGCTCACACAAAACAAAACAGATACTGACTTGATTCTTTCATGTTAGTGGGGGTTTTTTGGTGCTGGGGATCGAACTCAGGGCCTTGGTGCTTGCAAGGGAAGCACTCTCCTACTTGATCTTAAATCCCCAGCCCCTAACCTGATCTTTTCAAAGTAAAAGTATTTATCAGGAAATCCGCCCAGTTCTGAAACCCAAGCGCTCAGGCGAGATCGAGAAAGGGGTGAACCAGGCCCTCGGGCCGTGCTGCCGGGACAGTCACCCGACCCCGACGTCCCCGCTCCGCAGGCCGGGCGGGGCACGGTGGCCCAGCACTGGATCGTGGAGACGCAGCGGGCACTCCGGGCGGGAAAGGCCGTGCGCTGGGTACCACGGGAAAGGCCGCGGCACGCGGCGCCAGACGCCCGCCCCGCCCTACGTCGCGCTCGTGCAGGGCGGACGTCCCAGCAGGCGGCTCTGATTGGACCGCTGAGGCCTGCGCGCTGATTGGCTGCGTGGGCTAGGCGGAGAAGAGCCGTGCGCAGCGGCGTGTGTGGGGCCGTGTGCAGACCCGCGTGTGGCGCAGGCAAGGACCCTGGAAATAAACAGCCGTTGCAGCGCAAGTCTCCTTCTCCGGGCCTGCGTCCGCGTCTCCGCCCGCTGCGGGCCCGCTCAGACGCCGAAAGTGAGGGAGAGGTGCGGGCCGGGGGTGGGGAAACCGAGGTGGGGGCCCCGGGCGGAGGCGGACAGAAGGGGTCGGGAGCGGGGCGATGGCGGCCGCACTTTGGCCTGCGCTACTGGTGCTGCGTCAGGCGGGGAGCTCGGCCGCCGCCTCGGGCCTGGCTTCCGGTCCACCGCCGCCGGCGACCCTGCTGCCCTTCCTTGCCCTGGGAGCAGGGTGCTGCGCTTCAGCCTCCCCAGCCCGGGCCGCGAGCTGGGCGGAAGAGGCCGGGCCGGGCGCTGCTAGGTCGAGGCCCGCGCTCGGGTAGCGGGTGCGGGGCCGGGGCCGCTTGGCGGGAACCAACGGCGGGCGTTGGGGGATGGGTGCGCCATGTGCCCGGCGGGGCGAGGGCCGCGGGACCCTGGCTGCGAGGTCTGCGAGTTTGGGGAATGTATTTTCCGTGCCAGGCAGCGTCTCTACCCTTGAACTTTCCTTACGTATGTGGAAGCTGCTCGTCTTACGTTGTCATTCAGGAGGGGCCGATAGGAACTCTTTTCGCTGAATCAACAGGATATAAACTTCAGAGACCCTTAGAAAACCTTTTTCCCCCCAAAAAAGACATGAATGTGTCACGCTTCCAAGACCATAGTTGCAGCAGTAGTTTTTGCTGTCATTCCTTGGAGTAAACTGGTGTAAACTAGAACTGAGACTCGAAGTTTCATTAGCCAGCCCCCGTCTAGATTGTCCGTAACGTGAAAACCTATTTTGGGACGCCAGGGTCGCCCACATTTGGGTTTGGGTGTTGGTTTTATTATGGCCAAGGCTTGTGCCTTGTTGCCACATGTTAAGCACGTGGCCTCAGCCAAAGGGCACTTTGAAAGGAAGTGACCACATCTGGATTTGGGGGTCTTAGAAAATTTGCTCCGTAATTGACTATGACTTAAGGTAGTGGGCGTCATTCGGAAGGGCCCATAAAGGTAAGGTAAAAGAAGCCAAGACTTGAACTTTTTTATCTTTTTAAAAGTAAAGGGCGATTAATTTCATCCCCATCGTGTTTTCAAATAGAATTTTAAAGAATTTCCCCCTTTTCCTGTTGTTTGACTCCATTTTGGAGAGAAACAGCCGGCTAATAGTTGCATAAATGAGTTAAGTCTTTGAATTAAGCTAGCAACTTCTGTTACTCATTTACTATAAATTTTAGTGTAAATCTTCGAGAGATTTAAAAAGATATATGAGAAGTAGCCCCTATTTCCTAGCCATTTTTCTCCCCTGGAAACCTGTTTACGAAACGCCTGAAAAATTACCCTGATGAAGGCTTATCAGACAAAGCCTCACAGTCCTGGGTGCGTGTTTTTAGTTTGTGGAGCCTGGCTTGTCTACAAGGATCTCTTCGAACTCAGGACTTTGTGATTGTTAGGCAAGCACTCTAACCACTGAGCTAAATCCCCAACCCCTCTACAAGGATCTCTTTTGTGTACTAGAATATAAATGGAATAATTTATTGGATTAGAAAAGGCTGAATTAAGGACTTACAGTTTTCCCCCAAATTGAAATTTTTTTTTTTTAAACAGAAGCAAAAAGTATTTCGGTGTGCTTATATACAGCTAATTCTTCGTATTGATAAGACAGGTAAATTGATTTCAGACAGATCTCTAGTCTCTGAAGTATTTTAGGCCAAATAAGTGGAAACCTAAGGGGCATTTTTTACACTATTGAGCATCTGAAACGAAGTGATTTTTGAAGTATTAGGAATTAATTTTGTAATACAATTTATGGTTGGATTCTTTTTACGTTTCCTTTAAACCCTCATACAGATATATCCAGGTATATGAATAGGTGACAGATTAGTGTCTACAGGCAATGGCATTACTCTTGGGCTAATTGGAATGTCTGGTTTATTGTAGGTTGAACGCTGAAACCAGAAAAATTTTGCTTTTTTTTAACTGCAGGAATGAATGTATCAAAACTATAACAAAAACTCTGGTTGGCTCCTTCCTCTTCCTAGCTTTCTCACAGTAGGTGGAGAGCCAGAAGACCCATGCCAAGGCACCCTGGCCAGCTCTGGGGAACAGCTTTCCCTGTTCTCACTTAATGGAGCTCACCTCTGCAGTGTCAGGCTGGCGCAGTGTGGGAGTGCCACGGAAAGGGTCAGTGAGCTGTGCAGCATTGTCATTTGGGGATGATAAAATGAGAGTTGTAGCCACCAGAATTCAGGTTGTAAGTAGGGTTTTGTTAATTAGGAAGATGCAGAGACAGCTGGGATGGCTCCATAATTACAAATAAGGGATTAACTAGTGAAATGCAGTTGCCAGCATTTGTTGTGTGATGGCACTCCAGAGTTCTGCCTCAGAAAACAATTTAGGAAAGCTGTGTGAAGGTATGTTGTGGATGAATTCCAAGTATGAGATATGACTAGGTTTTTAAAAAACATTTATCAGAAGAGAAACTTTAAGAATACTTTTTGCAATTTCTTTAAAAAGTTTCTTGCCATATATGCTTGTGCAATATTTTTAAAGTAGGGAGTGAATTGATGTATTCTTATACTAACTTTTTTGTGTTCTGTATCCTGTAATCTTTAACAAAAATCTCTCTGCAGATTTAGAGCCAGACTGGAAATCCTGGTTCTTCTAGTACTTTTAGTAAGTTGTGTGCCATTTTTTTTTTTTCCTTTGGTGCTGGGGCTTGATCTCAGGGCCTTGTGCTTGCAAGGCAAGCACACTATAACCACTGAGCTAAATCCCCAGCCCAGTTGTGTGTGGCTTTTAGCTAAGTCATTTAATATCAGATCTCATAATAGGGTTATAAGATAATGGATAATACATTTATTAGAGCCTAGCTCATTGTAGATACTCATCTATTAATTAAAACCTCTCAGGTAATCAAGACAGAGAGTAAGTAGAGGAAGAAGGATAGGAACAGAATTGTTCCAAAGTTATGTATACTATTTTCTTCATCTTTCTAGCCAAAATGCAAGCAGTGCAGAATGTATCCTTCTTCCTGTTATATCTGTGGTTTATTACAGAAGTGAAGTGTTCCTGTGCCATGTTGACACATCAGACTGACCTTAATTGGAACATAATGGTACATTCAGAGGGCAAAAGCTCCATTACGGTTTGAATGCATTTGCACCAACAAAATTGATGAGGGAGGGATAGCCCTGAGCTTGGGGAAAAGAATTTAATAAGAATATACAGCATACCAATGGGAATGTGTACAGCTGTGTTGGGAAAACCATGTGAACAGAGTTAGCCAGACACATATACTTTGGTAGTGCCATTTTTATCCCCACCTTTCCTGTTAACATAATTTAAATGTATTTCTTAGGGTGGAATCAGGATTATTTTGTTTATTGGAGCTCATATTGTTAGTTTGGACCACATACTGTTAAATCTAAGTAGTTTACTGGCTTTGTTCTTACTATCAAATGCCACAGTTACTGATGTTAATGAAGACAAGTTGGTAGAACCTTTTTTGTTTTGTTTTGTTTTGTTTTGTTTTGTTGAAACGGGGGGGGGGTGGTCTCACTAGGCTGGCCTTGAACTCTTGGCAGTCCTCCTGCCTCTGCCTCCCAAGTGCTGGGATTACAGGTGTGTGCCACCACACGTGGTGGTAGAACCATTTGTGCTTTTATTTTATTTTAGTTGGTTTTTTTTGGTTCTGGGAATTGAACTCAGGGCCTTGCACTTACTAGGCAAGCCCTCTACCACTGAGCTGAATCCCCAACCCCCACTTGTGCTTTTAAATTCCTGGATTTAATTCTAAAAGCCCAGATAAGTGCAAAATGTATTTGTAAAATAGTTAAATTTAGCTGGGTGTGGTGGCATGTGACTATAATCCCAGCGTGAACCACATAGGGAGACCCTAACTCGAAAAAAAGGCAAACCAGCATAAATGGCTGCTCTGTGACCCTTCAGTCTTTTCTCTTTATCTTGACTATTGTGTTCCTCCTGCTGCCTGGCATGTCCTGTGTTCCTTCTCCCTCTTTGTTTTTTTGGGACAGGGTCTCATTTTGTAGTTCAGCCTGACCTTGGAGTATGTAGCCCATACTGGCCTTGAGCTCTGGTCAGTCTTACTGCCTCCGCTTCCTTTGTGCTGGAATTACAGGCGCTTGCTACCACTCGTGGCTTTCCTGCCACCTCTTTAAGTGTGACCTACGTCATGATTTTTTTTTCCCCTTTGAGACAGGATCTTGCTGTGTAATTCAGGTTAGCTTTAACTCAGTAGGTAGCCCAGGCTGGCTTCGAACTTGCCCTAGTCCTCCTGACTCAGCCTCTCAAGAGCTGAGATTACAGGCGTGTGTCACCACACCTGGCTATGTCAGGAAAATTGATGCACAGAATTTGAGACATAGACACTTGATTCCTGCTAGTTTGAAATAGACTTTGAGATGGGAAAAGTGAGTGGGGAGGGTTGGCCCTGTGCTTAACCTTACTGTGAAGGCGTTGAACCAAGTTCCTGTTATGCACTTGTAGCTAGTCTGACTTAATTTGAAGAGTGGAAAGAATAACTGTATATGCAGAGAACATAACAGTCCACGGGATATTTTTTATTTTGTTTTGTAGCACCAGGGATAGTGCTAGCCAGGCAAGCACTGTACCGCTGAGCTGCACCCCCAAACTGCACAGTTTGGTTTTTGGTTTTTTTTCTGCACAGGTTTTTGAGCATCTAAAGCACATGGAACTTCATATCACTTCTCACCAAAGATCAGTTTTATCCTTTCTTTTATGAATAGTCAAAGGAGAGCAGCTGTGTATTTTTGAGGTAACACAGCAAGTGGTTCAATTGGGTTAAATGGTTAACCCAGGCTTGCCTGTGGTACTGACAGTCCTTTTTCTCTGTCAGGCTGCATTGGTGCAGTTTGACATCCATGGTTTTTAGCAAAAGAAAGTATTTATGCTGACACTGCCTGACAGCAGTGAAAAGACAGCTGTTTTCACAGTGCGATTTTTGGGTTTTTTTTTTTTGTTGTTGTTGTTGTCGTTGTTGTTTTAAACTGAGGATTGAATTTGGCCTTTGCACTGAGCTACATCCTCAGCGCTTTTTACTTTTTGAGATGGTCTAAATTGTTCCAGCTGTCTCATCCTCCCAGTTTGCTGCATTACAGTAGTAATCTAGTTTTCATCTTGTGTCAATATGTGTGTTTGGAACATCTCATATAATAGTACAGGGGCCCAGTTGGTTGTAAATTTTGTAGTAATTGGAAGAGACTATAAGTGACAAGTGAAGAGTCCTGGCCTGGTCGCTGGCTTTTTTAGTGACCCCTGGTGAAAATTTCTCAGTGAGGATTGTATTACTCTGAAATTAATACTCTTTCACTGGTTTTATCATTTAGAAATTTCTTGTTTTGCTGTCATAACTTTATTATAGATTGCAGTATCCACCAAGAACTTTAAAAGTGGAAGTTGCAGATTGTTTTGTTTTTCTTTTTTAATTAGGATGGTCTTCAGACTGTCCCCAGCCCCAGTCTTAATCCCTGTCTGAAGTTGAAAGCTGTGAGCTGGGTGTGGTGGCACATTGCCTTTCATCTGGGTACTTGGGAGGCTGAGTCAGGAGGATCTGGCTACACAGTGTGGGCTACACAGACTTGAGCCATCACAACAAAACCTGAAAAGTGGGTCCTAGAGCAGGGTATGGTGCACATGCCTATAATCCCAGCACTTGGGAAGCTGAGGCAGGAGGATGATTGCAAGTTCCAGGCCAGCCTGGGATACATAGTGAGTTCAAGGCCAGGCTCCACTACGTAGTGGGAATCTGCCTCAAGAAACCTGAAAAAACAAAACAAAAAACTGGGTCCTAGAAATCTGTTTGCGCAGAATCTTTTTTTGTGTGTGTGCCTGGGGATCGAACTCAGGGCCTTGTGCTTGCAAGGCAAAGCACTCTAACCACTGAGCTAAATCCCCAGCCTGCCCAGAATCTTACCTATGATTACAGAAAGCTGGGAATTGCCAAGTTATTGTAGTCAGTGTTTTTTGTTTTTGTAGTACTGGGGATTGAACCCAGGGCCTTCCTACTGAGCTAAGTCTGAGTATATAATTGAAAATACAGTGCTACTCTTTTGGGTTTTTTGAGGCAGGGTCTTGCTATGTAGTCCAGGCTGTCCTCGAACTCACTGTGTAACCCAGGTTGGCCTCAGACTCACAGCGATTTTCCTGTCTCCCAAGTGCTGAGATTACAGGTGTGCACTACAACGCCCAGCTCAATGCTACTTTAAATTAGGGATGCAGTAACTCCTGTGGTTGATGATAGCAAGAATTTAGGTGCCTTATTGTTAGCACTTGGTCAGATTGGGTCTGTACAAAATACACAATTTGTATCAGTAAATGACTTAGTACTCCCTGCCCCTAAAACAATTAAAATTCTGAGTTACATAACTGCTACTAAAAGGATAAGTACACAGGAGTTTAGTCATGATTCAAAGGTAAACTACTAGGTCTCTGAGCTCCAGGAATATGGTAATATGATGGCGTGATCAGACAGGTACCAACCAAGTATCCTAGATTTTAATAGGAAGGAGTGCTCCAATTAGGTAGACGGTGCAGATCCTGTATAATAGTGCTGGCATTTGAGTTGGCCCTGAAGGACTGGAAAGGCTGTGACACATGAGGGAGAGCAGTGGAGAAAAAGCCAGGAGCCATAACAGCAGTGAGAGTCATGCGCCCTAATGCTCAGCTATCTCACCTTGGGTGTCTTTTTTTGTTTGTTTGTTTTGGTGCGGGGGATCAAACTCAGGGCCTTGTGCTTACAAGGCAAACACTCTAACCTCTGAGGTAAATCCCCAGCCCCTCACCTTGGTTGTCCCAAGGAGCTGAATTTGAGTTTGAATTAGACCTTTTAACTGAATACATTTACATGTGAGAAGTATTAGTATAGGAACCTACCTCTAGGATAAGCAGTACACCTCTAAAATGTGGTGGGACGTGAGTCAAATAAATCTCCCCTTTAAAAAAGCATAGTGGGAATTGTTGGTTTACTTGTGTTAATAAAGAGATAGGTCTATCACAAGGGGCCAGTTATTTAGTGAAAATATAGACCAGCTGATTCACTGTGATTGGCCTGGTCACAGGGAGAAGGCAGATTTCCTATACATTATCCTTTTTTTTGTTTTGTTTTTGCTTTTGAGACAGGATCTTAGTACCAGTTCATGATGGCCCCGAACTCACTAGGTACCCCAAGCTGGCCTTGAAGTGGTAGTGATCCTCCTGTCTCAGCTTCCACATGCTGGAATTACAGGCATGCGCCACCTCCCACTCCCAGCCTTTTTTTTTTTTTTTCCCTTTGCTCTTTCCTCTGGAAACCAGCAAGCACTGCATGTTTAGAATGCTAACACCAGTAAGATCATAAGAATGTTTGTAAGGAAGTATTTATATTCGTGTATAAGACACACGTACATATAGTGGTACTTTCTTTACAAATTTAATTTGTAAACGATGGCTGTGGTCGTGTTTGTCACCTGATGCAGAGTTTGCAAACAAAAGCATTCATGAACTGAGGCACCATTGTACATGTACGTGTCCTTTACTGGCTTGTTTGTCCTGGCTAGAAATGTCCATTATACATCTGAAACCACAAGCATTGCACACAGCCTCAAGATTTTTTGGCGTTATATTTGAAGGCAAGTGCCAAGAGTTGGTAGAAATTGCTCTGGAAATTTATTTTGAATCAGATTGCATAACTTTAGGTTATGTGAGTGTTGTTTTTGTGTTTGTTTTTCTTTGTTTCCCCCGAGACAGGGTATCAGTATATACATCAGGCTCAAAATCGTGGGATGCTACTGCCTCAGCCTCCGCCGGTGCTGGGATTACAAGTGTATGTCATTACACCTGGCTCTTGTTTTTTAGGTTTCTGGCAGTCAGAATTAAAATTCAATTCTGTCCAATCTTAACTGGATTGAAACAATGTCTTGTTTCTAGATTATAGTGCCTTTGAGAGGGTATATTTTAAAAACTGCCATTGGGGTTAGGGATTTAGTTCAGTGGCCCTGAGTTCAATCCCCAGCACCAAAAATAAAAAATGAAAAATGTTTTTTAGAAACTGCCATTGCTTGGCTCTGGTATTAAGTATAAAATTATTTAGATATGGAAGTAAGGAAATACACAATTACATTATTTTCATTCCATTCTATTTTGTTAACATTTCATTCTATTCTAGGAATAGCCTTTGATTATTTTTAGGTTCTTACATAAGAAGTGTAAAATCCATTTACCTTAGTGAGAATTTTAAAATGATAACCAGGTGTTGGGGATTTAGCTCAGTGGTAGAGTACTTGCCTAGCAAGCACAAGGCCCTGAGTTTGATCCCCAGCACCCAAAGAAGATAAATAAAAAATAAAAATAAAATGATAACCGGTAAAGGAGTCTAGTATGGAATTCCAGTTAGCCTTGCTCTATTTTATTTATTTATTTATTTATTTATTTATTTATTTATTTATTTATTTATTTATTTTTGGTGGTGCCGGGGATCGAACTCAGGCCCCTGTGCTTGCCAGGCAAGCACTCTAATCACTGAGCTAAATCCCCAGCCCTAGCCTTGCTTTAAATGTGCTTCTCCTTTTTCTTTTTTATGCTTTTGGTGGGGGGTACTGGGAATCAAACTCAGGGCCGTGTGCTTGCTAGGCAAGCACTCTACCACTTGAGCTAAATCCCCAACCCCTATTTCCAAATTTTTAAAATTGTTTTGTTTTGTTTTTGAGACAGGGTTTCACTATGTAGTTCAGTCTGGCCTTGAACTCAGTGATCCTCCTACCCTTAGCCTCCTGAATGTTGGGATTACAGGCATGTGCTACCACACCTGGCACTTCTAATATTTTTAATATGCTTTTGTTTGTCTGCTGTAGGTAAAACAGTTTTGTATCTTGACTGTCTTTTAGTATAATCACTTTAAACACTACTGCAAGCATCAGGCAAGTACAACAGTGTAACTAGGAAGTTTTTTGGGGGGGAGCATTGCTGCTGGGGGTCACACTTGGGCCCTTGTGCTTTCAAGGCAAGCACTTTAACCACTGAGCTAAGTCCCCACCCCCTACTGGGAAGTATTTTAAGTCTTAAGATTATGGAGTGAAATCTTTCTTCACTCCTCACCTTCAGAGTCCGTACTACAGTTGTGTTGGTTTGGGTGATTCCAAGACTGTGATCAGTAAGTGATTTCTCAGATGGCCAAAATAGACCTGTCTCATGAAATCAGGTGCTTATCAGGCTGGATCTAGAATGAGGTATGACAATGGGTTATTTCTAGTACTGCATGTTCATTGACACTGACCCCCTGAATTCCCTCACCCTGTCAGTAACAAACACATACCTACTGATCCATATATCCTTCCTTGGAACAGTTTTAAAGATGAGAAACTGGAAATAACACATAATGTTTTATAATTTTACACTTTTAATTGTTTTATTGTAGGTGTGTAATGGCTAAGTATAGATGTTTATTTTTCTAACCAAGTTAATTTCAAGTAGCTTAATGTGATTCTTAATATTTCCAAGATTCAACTGCAGCCATGAGCAGCAATGAGTGCTTCAAGTGTGGACGATCTGGCCACTGGGCCCGGGAATGCCCTACTGGTGGAGGCCGTGGTCGTGGAATGAGAAGCCGTGGCAGAGGTGGTTTTACCTCGGATAGAGGTATTTTTGTCGAACAAAAAATTTTGAAGTACTTCACTATTCACTAGTAGCAAGACTCATCTAATTAGCCAAATTCTTTTTGTTTCTGCTCAAAATAGGTTTCCAGTTTGTTTCCTCATCTCTTCCAGACATCTGTTACCGCTGTGGTGAGTCTGGTCATCTTGCCAAGGATTGTGATCTTCAGGAAGATGGTAAGTATTTAACTTTTCCTGTCCCTCTAGACTCAGAAAGGTGAGCCTGTGCCACTACAGGTAGCATTGGGGAGGGTTCTAGCCATGAGGTTTTGCATTGTGTGGGTTGGAATGTAGCAGCACTTTGAACAAGTTTTATAGTCTCGGTCTGCTTCTTTTCCTTACTGTTGAAGCCTGCTATAACTGCGGTAGAGGTGGCCACATTGCCAAGGACTGCAAGGAGCCGAAGAGAGAGCGAGAGCAGTGCTGCTATAACTGTGGCAAACCAGGCCACCTGGCTCGCGACTGTGACCATGCTGATGAGCAGAAGTGCTACTCTTGTGGAGAGTTTGGGCACATTCAGAAAGACTGCACCAAAGTGAAGTGCTATAGGTGAGTTGGTGGGCTGTGCTCAAGCTCTAGATTGTGCTGCAGACGGATTAACTGAATGGAAGTAATTGTGAGGCAGCGTTTTTGGTGGAAATTGTCTGTGATCAGATAAGACTGTTCTCAGTAGCTTATTTGTACACCATCAGCTTGAATTCTGCCATGGTGTGGAGTATGTGTGGGTATAGAATTTTTTTTTTTAAAAATTTTTTTTGGAACTTTTTCCCTTTTAGATAGGGTCTTATTATGTAGCCCAGGCTGGCCTCAACTCCCCACCTTCCTGCCTCAGCCTCCTGAGAGCTGGGATTACAGGCATGTACCACCATGCCCACCCTGTACATATTAAACTGAAGTTTGGGCTTGCTGTTTCCCAGTCTGGGGTTTGAATTTGTAGTCTTGCCTTAGCCTCCCAGAGTGCTGATGTTAGTGCTACCACATCGAGCTGTGGTGTGGTTTGGTTTTTTGATATCATTTGACTTCCTGGGGCAAAAAAATTGTTTTTGTTTTGTTTTTTTTGAAGCAGCCTCACTATGTAGTTCAGGCTGGCCTTGAAGTTATGGTGTAGCCCAAGCTGGCCTAGAACTCATGGGGATCCTCCTGAGAGCTTACTTGTATGCATCACCATGCTCAGTGAAGTATTACATTATTCAAGACATATTAAAATGAAATATTATTCAAGGCAAACCAATTTCTTTGCCTTGTTCAGCAATAACTGTGGCTTTGGTAAACAGTTCTACTTGTTTCAAGGCTCATTGTGAAATTTGTAATTTCTTTTTCAGGTGTGGTGAGACTGGTCATGTAGCCATCAACTGCAGCAAGACGAGTGAAGTCAACTGTTACCGCTGTGGCGAGTCAGGGCATCTTGCACGGGAATGCACAATTGAGGCCACAGCCTAATTATTTTCCTTTGTCGCCCCTCCTTTTTCTGATTGATGGTTGTATTATTTTCTCTGAATCCTCTTCACTGGCCAAAGGTTGGCAGATAGAGGCTACTCCCAGGCCAGTGAGCTTTACTTGCCGTGTAAAAGGAGGAAAGGGGTGGAAAAAAACCGATTTTCTGCATTTAACTACAAAAAAAGTTTATGTTTAGTTTGGTAGAGGTGTTATGTATAATGCTTTGTTAAAGAACCCCTTTTCCGTGCCACTGGTGAATAGGGATGGACGAACGGGAAGAGCTGGCAGACCAGGAAGCCCATCCTGGGCTTCTTGAATATGTTCCCATGTAGGAGGTAAAACCAATTCTGGAAGTGTCTGTGAACTTCCATAAATAACTTTAATTTTAGTGTAATGATGGCCTTGGATTGTCTGACCTCAGTAGCTGTTAAGTAACATCAAGTAACATCTGTATCAGGCCCTCATAGAACATACAGTTGAGTGGGAGTAAACAAAAAGACAAACGTGCGTACTAATGGCTGTGCGAGAGAACTTGAGATAGACGCCTAGACAGGGACACCTTCATCACAGCATTGGTGGTGGACATACAGATGGTGATGGCAAAGGTTTAGAACAGTTTTTCAAAGACGAAATCTAAAACCCAGAGTAAACATCAATGCTCAGAGTGAGCATAATTTGGAGCTATTCAGGAATTGCAGAGAAATGCATTTTCACAGAAGTCAAGATGTTATTTTTGTAATACTATATCACTTAGACAACTGTTTCATTTGCTGTAATCAGTTTTTAAAAGTCAGATGGAAAAAGCAACTGAAGTCCTAGAAAATAGAAAATGTAATTTTAAACTATTCCAATAAAGCTGGAGGAGGAAGGGGAGTTTGACTAAAGTTCTTTTTGTGTCTAATTTTCATTAGTGTGTTTGGTGCAAAATGCTGTGTTAAAGAGGGGAAGGTAGAGGACTGAAAGCTGGGAATTTGAACCTTTTAAAAAAAATTTAGTCATATCTTTAGTAAAGAAAAACTGGTGCTGCACTTGCCTAGCAAGCAGAAGGCCCTGAGTTCGAGCCCCAGCACCAAAAAAAAAAAAGAAAATACCTAGTTTAATAACCTGACTTTATAAATGAATAAGAGCTTAGATTCCTTGAAAGATAAATGGTTGAGCCTGGAATCCTGAATACATACGCCCTGTCCCTCTAATGCTGGCCCCTCCACTAAATTAAATTTAGCCAGTGATACATGCCATCCCCATTGAGTCCATGTTTCTTTCACACTGCCATGTGACTCCAGCCACTGTGGGTTGTGTGTTCCAGTCAGTCAATTTGGTGCCTTGCCCTACTCAAGATGCTACTGTCTAGGCTATGCAGAACCTTTGCCACCCACGTCAGATGAGGCAGAGGAGCCAAGAAGGTGAGGTTATGGCACAGGTTCATTTCCTGAGTGTACTCATAGTGTTTCTCTGTTGTGTAGATTTTTAACTGAGCAAATGTCTGTCTCAGCTTTTTTTTTTCCCCCCTCAGCTTTTAAGTAAGTACATGTAGATAGTTTTATTTTCTGCCACAAGTAGGAAACAGTATAAGGAATAACCTGTTTCAGAGCATCACTGTTAAATGCAGCTGAGTGTGAGATTTTGTGTATCAGAAATGTGGACATTTCCTCCTAAAGTTTCTGTTCTTGGAAACCTAGAACAATAGAAAGAGGGATGATGGGCTCTTTAAATCTGATTATTGGGCTGGAGATTTAGCTCAGTGGTTAGAGTCCCTGAGTTTGATGCCCAGCAAAAAAAAAAAGTCTGATTATTTAGGAGCATTCTTTTGTCTTCTGTGTTAACAGCTTTGTGTGTTGGGAAGTGAAATGGCTTGTTAAATTTAGAACTGCTTTGCTTCACGTGATCATTCTGCTTTTGTGGTCGCTGACCTGTCCTTTTTTTTTTTTTTCCTGTCCTTGTTTTGAGACTATTTGATATGCATAAGGCCCTATTCATAGCAGACCACAAAGAGCTCCTTCATGATGGGTTTGCCTTGACCCTGCTGACCAGAGGAGTGCAGCATGAACATGTATTTTATTTTGCAGGGGACTCAAGCTAATTTACAGGAGCCAGTGAGATGCACTTCTTGGAGGAATGAAGGCTTTGTTGTGAGACTTGAATTTAAGATGTTTAAAACCCAAGAGGCCTGGTGGGGTGCTGCATGTTTGTAATCCCACTGCTCAGGAGGCTGATGCAGGAGGATTGGGCTGGGTTCAGAGGCCAGCCTGAACTACAAAGCAAGATCCTGTTTTAAAAAACAAACTGGGCTGGGGATTTAGCTCAATTGGTAGAGTGCTTGCCTGGCAAGCACAAGGCCCTGAGTTCGATCCCCAGCACCAAACAAAACAAAAACCAAAAAAGAAACAGGATACTCTCTGTGACTGATATGAACTCAGAGTGGTGAGCATTTTTTGTTCAGTACTTCTGGGTGATTGTGGGAGTGTAAATATATGGAGTTTATAATTTGGAAAACATCTATGCAGGTGAAAAAGTCTAACAACACGAGGTGACACTCACCTGCTAGCTGTGACCATTTGCCCATCCACTAGTATTTTGGTTGATACAGTAAACTTGAATCTCTGCAGTGCTCGGAGATTGTGTTTACAGAGCACATACATTGAGAGGAGGATTCTGGTTTGGGTGGTGTTCTTGGGTTCAAACAATGTACCTTGAGGGTAGAAGTAGGACTTAGAATTGACTGGTACACAAGGTCTCACTGTGTAGTCCAGGCTGGCCTGGAACTTGCGGCAGTCCTCCTGCCTCAGCCTCCCAAGTGCTGGGATTACGGGTGTGCCTGACCACACCTGGTTGGTTTACTCGGAAAAAGCCATGATGGGTAGGCACATGTCCTTCGAGCACTGCTATGCACCTGACTAGGGGCTAGGAGGGCGGGATGAGCTCTGCCATATTCACTCCTCCGTCCCTGGTGGGTACCCAGTAAATGTTAACTGAGTGAATGATTAAAGGGGGGATACTGCTATATATTCGTTTTGGGGGTTTTTTTTTCACCTGAAAGTCCACAATGCACGTACTTCTGTGGACTGTTCTGTTCCCCTTAGGAGTGGATATTTGTACTTGCTGGAGTTCGGTGCCTAGTGCTTAAACCAGTTCTGAGATTCGGATTGGTGCTCCTAGCTGCTCTGTCTGTTGACCCTTCATCAAATTGTTTCCTTAGTGAGTTTTTTGAATCAGATCATCAAAAAAGAAAAAGCCTTGGAATTGGGGTATTTGCAAATTGATAAGTAATGTAGAAAAAGGGTTTTCCATTTTATTTCATGTGCCCTTAAAACTTGTCCAGCACGTGTTTAGTATGCAGCTGCAGCAGTGTCGAGCTTTTTGCTGGCCTCTTTTGACTCTGTCTTACTAAATTGCCCTTGCTGGTCTCTAACTTGGTCCTGCCTCAGCCTCCCAAGTAGCTGGGATTACTGGTGTGCACCTCTATACCTGGCTAAAAACTTGTTTGTTAAATAGATTTTTTTTTTCAGTTTTTTTTTTTTTTTTTTAAGGATTCTATTTGCAGTGTTGGCCCAAGAGAACACAACAGGATAAATATCCTCCAGTGGGGTTTGGCTCACTTGGTGGGAGGACAAATTGAGTAGGTCCCCTGATGCCGAGAAATTTGGATGAATGACAGAAAGCAAAGCAACCATGATGTCAAGTCAGTAGAGGGAGTAATAGAGCAATTGTCCTGTCAACCAACTTCCCCCACCATCTAATTTATGCCAGCTGCACTCTGTTAGACTGTATTAAAGCAGATCCCAGCCATCATACAGGTTTGCTTGTACATGTTTTGCAAAGAGTGGAACTTTGTGGCAGTCCTGAGGATTGAGCCCTGAGCCTTGGCACTGAACTGCATCCCTGGCCCCTGCCTGAAGTGGGCTTGCTAAGTTACCCGAAGGACCCAATGTCCCAATTTGCTTAGTTTCCCAGAGTGCTGGGATCACAGCCCAGCCTGCACATTTTTTTTCTCTTTAAAATAATTTTATTGAAGTGTAATTTACAAATGTACCGATTTTAACAGCTTGGTATGTTCTGATATAAATACCTCCTCGCATAACCACCCCCTCAAGATAGAGAACGTTTCTATCACTACAAGAAGTTTCCTTTTGTCCTTGGTGCTCAACTACCCCTACCTTACCCCAGGAAACTACTGAGATTTTTAAGAAAATCTGACAAATTAGAACAAATGTCTTGTCTTACCCATATGGGCATCTGAATGATGAAAATTCATTCCCTTAATGATTATGTGGAGCAATGAGTGACTGAAACCCATTCCCCTAATGATGTGTACATTTAGCTGTAAGAAAGGCTAAGAATAGTGTCAGATCCCTGTGTGCGTGAGAGGATGAAGAGTGCAGACTGGTGGAAAGATTGATAGGCCGTGTAAATCCAAGCCAGTTGAAAATACATACCAGAGGGGCTGGGGATTTAGCTCAGTGATTAGAGTGCTTGCCTTGCAAGCACAAGGTCCTGTGTTCGAGCCCCAGCACCAAAAAAAAAGAAAACAGATTTGAGAGCAGAATGTCTTTGCTCATTCTCAGCTTTTTTTCCTTTCCCTCAGGTGACCAAGAACTATAAGGCTGAGGTAGACAGTCTGTGGAAGCACAAAGTATTTAGTCTCACAAAGTCCTGCATGTTTGTTTTTAGAGGCATGGGATGAGAGTAAGAAAAGATTTTAATAAGACAGTCTCACCCCTCATTTTGTAGGTGAAAGGACATAGGGAAAGGTTGAACAGCAGAGCTAAGGCCATAGAGCTAGTTAGGGTCAATTAGTTGTTTGTTTTTTGGGGTTTTTTTGCTTTTTGGAGACAGGGTTTCCCATGTAGTCCACGCTGGCCTTGAACTCACTATGTAGTTCATCCAGGCTGGCCTCCAATTTGAGGCGATCCACATGCCTCAGTCTTCTGAGTGCCAGTATTATGGGTGTCCACCACTACACCTGGCAGGGTCAATTAGCTCTAGTTCAGATGATTCCATAACTACTTCCACAACCTGGAAGGGTTACTGTGAGAGACCCAGAACAAGGTGTGGTAGTGTTGGCCTGTGATCCCAGCCACATGGGGGCCTGAGGAAGGAAGACCTGGAGTTGGAACCTAGCCTGGGCGGGTTAGTGAGACTATCTCGAAGTACAAAGGGCTGCAGCTGCAGCCTGTGGTACAGCACTTGCTTAGCATTCCAAAGCCCTGGGTCTCATCCCCAGCACCAAAGGGAAAGCAAAAGAGATTAGGAGCCTGGGCTTTCTCCTGAACTTGTACTGCTATACACCACACTGGTCCCAAAATTGGAACATGCAACATCCTATTTAACATTCACATAGTTACTAGAATCACTATTGCATTCCGCATACCATGTACTGTCTTGCCAAGTTCCTTTATAAAGTGGAATGCAACGTCAAAATTTAAGCATGTTCAAGTTTCCCCATTAACACTGTATTTTTCTTTTTTTTAATTTTATTTTAATGGTACATTTTAGATGTACATAGTGATAAAATTCATCGTGGGATTTAAGACTATATTTATTTATTTATTTATTTTTGGTGCTGGGGATCGAACTCAGGGCCTTGTGCTTGCAGGGCAAGCACTCTAACCACTGAGCTAAATCCCCAGCCCCAAGAGTTTTTGTTTGTTTTTTTTTTCTTCTGGCGCTGGGGATTGAACTCTGGTCCTTGTGCTTACAAGACAAGCACTCTAATCACTGAGCTAAATCCCCAGCCTCATTCTCAAAACTGGCATCATGCAAAGAAATGGGGTGGTTGGTGACACCTCATTGGACTCAACTTGGCCAAGTCAATTGTTGGTTTAGGTTTGAAGCTGATCAGATACCTCTGAAGCTCCAGCGTCTCCATCTGTAAAGTGAAAAATCACTTTTTTTTTTTTTGGTGCTGGGAATCGAACTCAGGGCCTTGTGCTTCCAAGGCAAGCACTCTACCACTGTGCTAAATTCCCAGCCCCTTGAAAATCACTTCTGTGTTGTCACTAGGAAGGTCTGCTGCTTACATTTACCCAGGCTGGCTCTGAGCTCAGGGCAATCCTCCTGCCCCAGCCTCTCGAATGTTGGGATTACAAGTGTGGGCCAGCACACCTGGCTTGCTTAGTGCCTTCTTTTGGAGACAGGCTCTTGCTATGTTGTTCACGCTGGCCTCAAACTCACACAGTCTTCCTCCTTTAGCCTCCCAAGTGGTGGAACTACAGATGTGCACTACCACACCCAGCTACTTAATGTATAATTTTAACTCAGCAATATTTTGAAAAATTTAGGATTCAGGTCTTAATTCTAAATTTGTTCACAATTTAAACTGATTAGCTCTGCTGCACATAGTAGTGCACGCCTGTAATACCACCACTTGGGAGGCTGAAGCAAGGAGGATCGCCTTGAGTTTGAGGCCATTCTGGGCTACATAGTTCAAGGTCAGCCTGAACTACATAATGAGACCCTGCCTCAAAAAAAATAACCAATTAGAGGGGTTGGGGATTTAGCTCAGTGGTAGAGTGCTTGCCTAGCAAGCGCAGGGCCCTGAGTTTGATCCCCAGCACCAAATAAAAAAAGACAAAACTATTAGAAATTTAACTTGGTTTTGAAAATTTGAAACACAAAATCCTACAAATATAGCAGTTATACATCTTATAACTTTAATAACTTTAAAATTCTTGTACTTTTGTAATTTACAGTCTGCATGGCACTGCATCCTTAGCCCCTTTTACTTTTTAATTTATTGTTAGTATTTCATGATATGAGAATTGAACCCAGGGTCTTCATACTTAGCTTTATCCCCAAATTGCCCCTGCTCTTTTTTTTTTTCAGATAGTGTCTCCCTAATATTTTTAGTCCAGGCTGGACTCAAACTGTCAGTCCTTCTGCTTCAGCTACCCAGAGGGCTGGAATGAAAGATGTACATCATCAGGCCTGGCTCTAGATGCTATAACAAACACATCTACAGTCTTTTTGCCATGTAAGGTAACAGTTGTACGTAGGTTTGAGTATTTGGAAGCATACATCCTTGGGAAGGCATTATTCTGCCTACCTTTCTGGCCTCCGGCCACTAATAACCACCCATCTCATGTAGAAAACGCATTCGCTCCATCCCAGCATCACCCAGAAGGTCAAAATGTAAAGCCTCATCTCAGTCCTTGCTCCACAAAGTACAGTAGGATAGGCACAGGATACTTGTAATCCACTTTCCCTTAAAAGTGGGGGGAAATGGAAGGAAAAAGATTATTGGTCTGAGCTAATTTCAAAGTCCCACTGAGGGGCTGGGGATGAAGCATAGCCTTCCCAGCACTGCAGGGAAAACCCAGCTGAACAAGCACATAAGGCTTCAAGGTCTGAGCATGTGTCCAGCCTCAAGCATCCTCCTGGGGTGCCCTGTTCTTTTTCCTGAAGGGCAGCACACATTTACAGCTGAGTTATTTTCCTTCCATCTTGTCCTCTTGCCCTCACAGTCCACACTGGCAGCGTTTCTTCTGGGGTAAAAATCTCAAGAGCCTTGTGGGGCTTCCTTCTGTATTATGGGAACGCTATTAGGCACACAGGAGGCCTCTCCACAGGTAGCAATGGGATAATCTCATCTCTATTCCTGGTTTCTGTTGACATAATTGCGGGGAAACAAGAATACCTAGTTTCCCAAGAGTTTGTTTTGTTTTGTTTTGTTTTGTTTTTCCCAGTGCAGGGATTTGAACCCCAAGTCTATACATGCCAGTCAGGCATTCTACCATGGAGCTACATCTCCAGTTCTTAAAAGATACTGTGACCTTTTAATAATTCTGAGTCTGTAGAAAAGGGTCCAGTGTCACTTTGCTCTTTACCCAGAGCACACTTAATAGAGAATTCCTTAGTTTTAGCTTCTTTCCAATGGAGATAGGCCAAGAATTCCCCAAACCAGGTCCTTCCTCTCTCTCTTTTCTTTTTCCCCTGGTGCTGGAGATCGAACTCAGGGCCTTGTGCTTGCAAAGCAAGAGCTCTAACCACTGAGCTAAATCCCCAGCTCCTTGCTCCTGTTTATCAGTTCTTCCTTCAATTTGTCTGTTTAGTGTTGTGTTTTCTATAGGAAGGGAGAAGAAAGCCAAATACTTCCTCAGCTAAATATCCAAATTTTCTCACAAGTTTTGTTTTTCATTTAACTGCGGGACACAATTGAGCCAAGTTTCATGTTTCTGACATTATGTAAAGATCTCCTGTCTTTCTTTTTCCAAAAACATGTTCCTCAATTCTAAAACCTACCAGCAGCACTTTTTTTTGGTAGTACTGAGGATTAAACCAAGGGTCTCTCTCTCTCTCTCTCACACACACACACACGCACGCACGCACGCACGCACGCACGCACGCAGGCATGCGCTTATTACTGAACCGCATCCCTTGCTCCTCCACCACCTTTTAACATGTTCACAATGGGGCCATGATTCGTACGATTTATCTTGCTGCTGGGTGGCTCTAATTTGAATGTGTTTTGTTCCTGCCCACTTGAACCCCCAGTGGTACAGGCATGACTGCCCCGTAAGGTGGTGTGGGACACTCCCATCAGGTAGTTCAAGCTGCCCGAATGACAGTCATGCATGTACCACTGGGGGTTCAAGTGTGCAGAAGCATGTTTAAGACAGGATTTCATTAAGTTGCCCTGGCCGTCCTCAAAGTCTTCCCACCTCAGCCTCTCCAGGAATTTGGGTTACAGGTGCGTGCTACCACACCCAGCACCAGAAGCTCTTTTTTGTTTTTAGAGATAGGATCACGCTTTGTAGTTCAGGCTGGGTTTGAACTCAGCAATCCCGCCTTGGCCTCTGAAGTGCTGAAATCATGGGCCTGTACTACCACATCTGGTCAGGAGCTCTCTTAAAGCCCGTATTTCTGTTAGAAGTGTGGCCATAATGATGTAAGTATTCTCTGTTGTGCTCTTCATTTCCTTCTCATTCCTCACTAGCAGAGTTGTTAACATCCAAATTTCTACTAACAGTCCAGACAAGCTATTGTAGGCTTTGTCATCCTCAGAATTCTTCCACATCTGCCCACCTCCCAATTTCAAAGCAGCTTCCACATCCCCTGTTAAGAGTAAGAGTATCCTACTGACAGGTATCAGAATCTTTATTAGTGTCCCACTGCTGCTGTAGGAAATCAAACAAATGCAGTGGCTCAAAACAATACAAACTTTTTGTTGTTTGTTGTTTGTTTTTTGTGACAGGGTCTTGCTATGTAGTTTAGGCTGACCTTGCACTCACTGTGTAGCCCAGGCTGGCCTCAAACTCGGCAGCAATCCTTCTGCCTCTGCCTCCCGAGTGCTGGGATTACAGGCATATGTCACCACGCCCGGTAACAATATGAATTTGACTGCTCTGGAAGTCAGATTTGGAAATGGAACTCTCTGGAACTAAGTGTCAGCAGGACTGCTGCTGGAACCTCTAGGGAAGGACCTTTTCCTTGCTCTTCCAGCTTACAGAGGCTGTCCATATTCCTGGGCTCATGGCCATGTCACCCGATTTCTACTTCTGTAGTCATGTGCCTGACTCTGACCCTTGGCCTCCCTCATGAGAATTCTTGTGATTAATTACATTAGGAACACTGGATAATTGGAATCATCTTCCCATCCCTAGATCCTTAATTACACTTGCATGTCCTTTTTTGATGTGACACATTCACTTTTTGGTGTCTGTTTTCCTGCTTGCCACACTTATTCTCCAATAAGTTTTTTTTTTCTTTTTGTGATAGGGTCTCATTATGTAGTTCAGGTGTAGTTCATGGTGATCCTCCTGCCTCAGCCTCCTGAGTGCTGGGATACAGGCATGCAGTCCCTGCCCAGCTATTCAGCCATCAAATTTTATATGCCAGACCTCTGCCAAGGGTGGAGTGCATGTAGAGATTAAAAAAAAAAAAAAAAGTTGGACTCACACAGGGAGAGGCTGTCGATCTTGTCTGGTAACTGAAAGGCCAAAGTCCTGCAAGGCCTTCAGCCTGGGTCAACTGCCTTCACACAGGGTTTATATAAGACCTAGTTATATATCTAAT
The DNA here is from genome assembly GCA_004026905.1 of Hystrix cristata. NCBI lineage: Eukaryota > Metazoa > Chordata > Mammalia > Rodentia > Hystricidae > Hystrix > Hystrix cristata. The sequence goes on along the minus strand of PVJO010002818.1, from coordinate 21,534 downwards.
TGTAGAGCATGGGGATTTTTGTTTTGAAATAATTATTGAGAACTCTCCTTGGATCTGATTTTTTTTTTTTTTTTTTGGTGCTAGGCATTGAACTCAGGGCTTTGTGCTTGCTAGGCAAGTACTCTAACCATTGAGCTAAATTCCCAACCCCCAAAGGTGTTGTTTTAAATGAGGCACTGCATTAAAAATGACCAGATATGGGGCTGGGGATTTAGCGCAAGTAGTAGAGTGCTTCCCTAGCAAGCCCAAGGCCCTGCGTTCAATCCCCAGCACCACCAAAACAAAACAAAAAAACACAGCTTTGTAGGGGAAATGTTCCAATTCCACAGAAAAGGGAAAATGAGAACTAAAAAAGGTAAATACTATTATGAAGTAACAACAGAGGAAATATTACACAGAATATCTGAACTCACAGAGCTAGTAAGTGGTTGAAGCAAGTTAGGAATCCAAACTGGACAACCTTTCAGATAGGCAGGCATCACTCAGGTAGACAGTCACATGACAGGGTTGGAGGAAGGCTGTGGGCAAAACTGCTGCAGGCACAGAGGTTGATCAGTGTGAACAGACAGCCTACCACAGCCGGGTGCCAGAGAAACGGCATCATCGGCATGCTCTCTTTCAGGTACCAGTAGATCCAACTCACTGCTTTTTACCACTAAAGGCAATTTATTAGTTCATCTAATTGAAGACTGAGTAGTGGGTTTGAGACAGAGTTTCATTTATCATCCTAATGAGGTAACCAAATAGTCTACTTAGTTCTGAAATTGGCTGACTGTTGTTGTAGTGTGTGACCACGGTGGGCACAGAGGATGAAAGATTACCCAGAGACAAGACTTATTTCAGCCACCAAAAGACCCAGAGGGACTATTTCTCAACTGAGCACCGTGCTGAGAACTCTTTGGTTTTTATTTAGACTATCAGTGTAGGACTGGGGATTTAGCTCAGTGGTTAGAGTGCTTGCCTTGCAAGCATAAGGCCGTGAATTCAATCCCCAGACCAAAAAAACCCCAAAAACAGTGTAAGAGAAAAAAACAGGAGGGTCAGGCATGGTGACGCACACCTGTAATTCCAGCACTTGGGAAGCTGAAGCAGGAGGGTCACCATGAGCTGGATGGCAGCTTTGGCTACACAGTGAGTTCAAAGCCAGCCTGAACTACAAAATGTGACCCTGTCTTTAAAAAAAAAAAAAAAAAGCATGAGAAAAAGCAGTTTAGGCAAAACACTGTCTCATGGATAGGCAGTTTTTCTGGGGGAAATGGGAAGGGCCATGGCCAGACAATATGTGTCACTCATCTAAACTTGACTAGGTCAGTTTGTGTCTTCAGCCCTCCAGTCACTATACCTAAAGAATGGGGTGGACTGACCAGCTCCCATTTTCCTGGTCCTTATCTAAACATCTTCTGGTTCCAGCGATGTCCCCGTCACACACATCTCTCTGGGAAGTGACTCATGTTACTAACCACCCTTCTTCCCCAAGGAACTGGGTGTTTCTTCCCTGGGCTTTAAATCCTTATTTTTTGTTATTTTGCGGTACTGGGGATTGAATCCAGTACCTTCACACTGAACTGTATCCCCAGTCCTTTAAAAATATATATATATTTTTAAATCCGAGGCAGAGTCTCTTTAAATTGCCCAGGCGGGGCTTGAATTTGTGATCCTCCTGGCTCAGCCTCCTAGAGTTCTGGAATCACAGGCGTGCGCCGGGCTATTAAAACCCTTACTTTAGAGGAGGGTGGCCTCAAACCCTGTTTCAGGAGGAGAGGTCTGAAAGAGCACAGACCCCAAGTAAATGGCAGGGGACCGTGGAGCTGGCGGAGCCCTGCCGGCACGAGCTCTTGAAGACAGACAAGCTCTGATGAGGCTCACGGGCACCGCAGCGCCCACTGTCGGAGCCCAGCTCCACCCTGCAGCTGCCCGGGCCACCATTCCCCTTTACCCAGATGGGGAATGACCCGATTCAGGGGCCCCAGCGGATATGAAGACTCAGCTCGTTCAGGAAAATAAGAACGGGTAATTTTTGAAAGGGGAAATTTGTTTCCACAGAAGAGCCCAGAAAGGGCCCAGTGGGATCAGGAGAGAAGCGACCATAATTCCACGGAGCCTTCCACACAATAGAACATGGCGTCGCCCGGTTCCATAGTGTTAACGATTAATGAGATCAAGTCGTCCCCGTAAACGAGCGCGATTTAGCCAACACTTCCTCCCTCCAGTACGCGCGAAGACTAGCGGCACCGACGCTTCAAAAGATGCTCACTGGAGTACAGCCAATTGCTCCCCATCCCCGTTTCTCCATTCACTTCCGGTTCTCCACTTCCGGTCCCTCAGTTCACAATCACTCCTGGTCCTTCATGTTACGATCACTTCCGGTCCCGTCCACTTATCCTTCCGACGGTACGCCTTGTCGGAGACTTAGAAGGTTCCTGGTCTGGGGCCGCGAGGGCCGGAGGCGGCGACCACGCCAGCACCATGGTGAGTAGGTGCTGGATGCTGCTGGGTCCTGGGTGGGTGCGGGAGGGCAGGCAAGAATGGGCTGTGGACTCCGAGGCCCTCGCAGGTTCCAGTTTCCTTAGTGTCACCTGGGTCCCCTCTCCCTCTCTCGATGGCTGCCCGAAAGGAGAGAACGCGGCGACCTCGGGAACCGCATGGCAGCCTTGGGCCGTGGTTTAGTCCCGGGAAACTCTTTAGTTACCGACAGATAAACTGGGGCACGAAGCGCATGGACTCGCTCCCAATTACAGTGCGACACGGTAGCTCGTCATCGGGGCCCTGAGTAGTGTGATCTTGGCCTGCGTGGCTTGTTGGCCTCTTCATCCGCCTGTGATATGTAAATACGAAGACGCCATAGCGTCAGCATGGGGAGGCTTGGTTCCTGTGCACCTCACCAAGTGAGGACCCCATAAAAAGCCCACCACGGGACTTAGGGGATTTAGGACAGGGACCTGCAGGGTTTGGAGAGGTCTTTAAGGTCATCCGTGCCGCCTGAGACTCGCATAGTCTCCTCCACAAAAGTAGTTCCCTTTGATATTTACCTGTATGCACACACAAGCTACGGTGATGGAACACACACAGACCTGACCATGTAGGTATAAATAATGTACACACATAAAATAGCTGCGTGCAGTGGTGCACGCCTGTAACCCCAGCTACTCAGGAGCCTGAGGCAGAAGGATCATTAATTTAAGCCCAGCCTAGGCAATGTATTGAAACCCGGGGGATGTAGCTCAGTGGCGGAGCACCCCTGGGTTTGATTTCTAGCCCTATATTTTATATGTACATAAAATATAGACATTTGCAGCCATATACAGCTCTACTTGCCTGGGGCACATCATACCAAGTGGAAGAAAAGCCACGAATGCACTGATATTGTGTACATACACAGCTACAAACCACTGCATATTTCTATTAACAAAAACAGACACATAAAGAATAAAGAATCACATGATTGCATAGCAGAAGATGTCTTGGAAGCATTCTGCTCGTGACTATGTCCTTAAAACATTTTTCACTGAAAAAAAATTTTTTTTCACTGGGACTGGGGATTTAGCTCAGTGTTTAGAGTGCTTGCCTGGCAAGCTCAAGGCTGTGAGTTCAATTCCCAGCACCAAAAAAACAAAAAACAACAAAAAGAACACTTTTTCACTAAAAAGTAAATGCAAAAACATAAAAAGGGTATTTTAAACATGTGTATTTTTCTTCTTTCTCTCTCTCCCAGGCCCGAAATGCAGAGAAGGCCATGTAAGTATCATCTTTCATCTTTTTTTTTTTTTTTGGTGCTGGGGATTGAACTTGGGGCCTTGTACTTGCGAGGCAAGCACTATACCACTTGAACTAAATCCCCAGTCCTTCATCTCATTTTTGGCTGAATATTTTTTCTAACTTAACCCCCACAGGGGTCTGTGGTCCTTTTGGTACAGGAGCCGTTTGAGAAGCCATTTCTTTTTTATTTGTGTTAAAATAGCACCCCATATCTGCCCATTTCTTTTCCCCATTAGTGTTTTCTGACAGCTTCCAGAATTTATACTGGAACTTTATATCAGAACTTTTTGTTCACCTGTGAATAGTATATGAATGAAAGCTAGGGCATTCTGTGAAATTAATCTTTTAACATCCTGTGATGAATTGAGTTTCCCACAGTCTTTACAAGCAATACAGTGAACTCGAGACTTGGGTGTTCAAGAACACAAATGGTCAGATGAGGGAGGCTGAGGCAGGAATGACTTAGTGAGACCCTGTCTCGAAAAAAAATAAATTAAAAAGATATGGAAATGTAGCTCAGTGTGAAGGCCCTGGGTTCAATCTCCAATATCACAAAAGAAAGAGGGGAAGGGGAAGGAGAGGCAGAAGAGGAGAAATAATGACAGGGTATAGTAGCATGTGCCTGTAATCCCAGCTACTTGGGAGCCTGAGGCAGGAGGATGAGGAGTTCAAGGCCAGCCTGGCCAATTTAGTGAGAATCCTTAAAATGTCAAAAATCCAAAAATAATATAAAGGGTTGGGAAGTCACTCAGTTATGGAGCCCTTGACTAGCATGCACGAGGCATTGGGTTCAATGCCTAGCACCACCCAGACCAGCCAACCAACCCACAAATGGCTTCATGAGCCCTGCTCCCTAAAACACGGAAATCCCAAGCCAGTCTGGTTTCAGTTTCTTGATTGCTCTTCATGTGAATGGCATTAAATGTGGTTATGAGCAGGTCTGCCCCAGCCAGGCACTTCGGCTCTCGGAAGTCCTGACAGGCTCTAATGGCATCTTTTGTGTCCCTGGCAGGACAGCGCTGGCAAGGTTTCGCCAAGCTCAGCTGGAAGAGGGAAAAGTGAAGGTGGGTGTAAATCTCTCTCGTGGGCTGTACAGTGTCTAGATCAAGCGCAGCTGAACTCTTTCCTGGGCAGACTTTGAGCCCCACCAGCTGTCCGTCTGTCCTAGCTCATATTGAGTCGGATTTCAGATGTTCCTCGGGGTAGCTGGGGTAGTGGGGTCACCTGGCTGCCTGTTTTTCCATTTTCATGTCAGCTCTGTCTAACATGGAATGACAGGAAGCAGAGCATGATGTGGGGACCACTGTATGCTGATTCCAGTGTAGAATCTCAGCTCAGGGTACCAGCCGGATTAGAGCTGATAGATTTTAGGCTCTAAGTATTTTTCTTTCTTTCTTTGTTTTTTGTTTTTTTAAATTTTATATACACGCGTATATTCATTCTTCATAGGTGTATATACACATGCATATTTGTACATGTTTGGCTTAAATACTCAACAGCCATCCTTTCTCTACATAGTATAAATATACTGGGATATGACTGTACCTTAGTTTATTTAGCCATCTCTCCATTACTCCATTTCTGCCGCTTCTCATCTGTCATGGTGGTAGGCCTGCCTTCGTATCGTCGGTTGTTCTTGTCTGCAGTTGTTTTCTTGGGAGAGACTGGAGTGAGGGCGAGGGCTAAGGAGGAGAGCCTGGTCCTGAAACTTCAAATGCACTGAGGCCGGTATAGCTGCAGGCTGCAGGCCTGGGCCTGCTGAGTGTCACATGCGCCGTAGCTGGTCCAGTGGCCACACATGCTTTCCTGCTTTCCCTTAGGAGAGAAGACCCTTCCTGGCCTCAGAGTGCACTGAGCTACCCAAAGCCGAGAAGTGGAGACGACAGGTGATTTCTGGGTGCATCTTATCTCCATAAAAGTGACAAGTCTTGGGGGCTGGGGATTTAGCTCAGTGATTAGAGTGCTTGCCTTGCAAGCACAAGGCCCTGAGTTCGATCCCCAGCACCCAAAAAAAAAAAAAAAAAAAAAAAAAAAAAAAAAAAAAAGTGACAAGTCTTGTGTCGCTTCTTTTTTTTTGTTTGTTATCTAAATGACTCTTAAACCAGAATTCTAAGTAATTTTAATTATTTGTTTTGAATTATACTTTGCCTGTGCTTTCAGATATTTAAAAATCATAAAAATGTACTATCCTTTATTCCTGTTTTATCACAGATCATTGGAGAGATTTCAAAAAAAGTGGCTCAGATTCAGAATGGTAAGCTGACTTTTTTTTTTTTTTCAGTTTGTTTTGTGTTTTTCAGACTAGCTTTTTGCTGTGTAGTTCAGGTTGACCCTCAACTAACTATGTAGCCCAGGCTGGCCCCAAACTCACGGCAGTCCTCCTGCCTCAGCCTCTTGAGTGCTGGGATCACAGGTATGCACCACCACTCCCTGGTAACTAACTTTCCTTTTAAAGGGCATGGTTCTCGAATTCACAAGTAGACTTGGTGATTTGAATCCTCTTCTAGCAGTGATCAGTAGAGCATTTAAATAGGTAAGAAATCAGCAAGGACACAGAAGACCTGAACAATACTGTCCTCAGTGTGACCTAGTTGAAATTTCTAGAATGCAATACCTACCAACATTCTACCTAGCAAGAATATATTTTCATTTTTCAAGAGCACAGGTAGCTGGGCATGGTGACACAGGCCTAAGGAAGGTAAGGCAGGAGTGGCACATGTTCAAGGCAAACTTGGGAAACTTAGTGAGACCTTGTTTTAAGACCTAAATAAAAAGGGTTGGAGATGTATCTCAGTGAAAGGGCAGCTGTGGGCTCAATCCATTAGTGCCACCCCCCTAAAAAACAACACATGCAATACTCACTAAAGTAAAACTGAGCTAGAACAAATGTTAGCAAATTTATTTACTTATTTATTTGGGTACGGGGGATCGAACTCAGGGCCTTGCGCTTGCTAGGCAAATGCTCTAACCATTGAGCTAAATCCCCAGCCCTGAGACATGCCAATTTGAAGAAACTATGTTAACCTCTTGGTTTTCCAGCTGGTTTAGGGGAATTCCGAATTCGGGACCTGAACGATGAGATTAACAAGCTGTTAAGGGAGAAAGGGCACTGGGAAGTCCGGATAAAGGAGCTGGGCGGCCCCGACTATGGGGTAAGTGTGCTGCATCTCAGGGGTGTGGGGCCCAAGCTGGCAAGTTCCAGCTCAGGCCCACCTTGGACAAGGCTCCTGGAAGTGAGGGCTGCTGCACGGGAGGAGGCCAGGCAGGGACACGCTCCTGTCTCCAGGCCCAGGGCCCCAGAGCCCCACGGGAGCCGGGCCGCCACTCGGGGTGTCTTTCCCAGGCGTCTCACCAGTGCTTGGTCTTGTCCTTCTTGCGGGGCTCTTGGCAATCTGGGTTTCACCTTTTTACGGTGGTAACTTTGACTCTTTACACAGTACGGACTTTACTGCCAAAAAGAGGAAAAAATATATAAAGACTAGAAAAATAATGAAGTATTTTAAAATATATACACTATGTGTATATTATATATATTATTTGTACCATCTAAAAATAATAGCTGTTAACATTTTCTATTTCTCTTTCTAAAGTTTTCCAGACATATTCATATATGTTCATTTTTATAGAGATTGGTTCCTATTCCAAATATATACTTTGTTCTCTGAAAAATACACCAGGAAAATAGTTTCATGCTATTAAGTAATCATTTATTCCATTTTATCTATTTATTTATATTTCTGGTGCTGGGGATCAAACTCACAGCCTTGTGCTTGCAAGGCAAGTACTCTACCACTTGAGCTAAATCCCCAGCCCTGCATTTATTCTATTTTAAAAGTCATTTTGAGTGTAACTCTGTAATCAGCACTCAGGAGGTTTAGGGGAGCTGGATGTGGTGGCACACACCTGTAATCCCAGCATTTGAGAGGCTGAGGCGGGAGGATCACTGTGAGTTCAAGGCCAGCCTGGACTACATAGTGAGTTCAAGGGCAGTTTGAACTACATAACCAGACCCTTTCTCAAAAAACCAAAAAAAGAGGAAAAAAAAGGGGAGCCTGGAACAGGAGGATTGCAAGGTCAGGCCCAGCTTGGGCAACTTAGCAAGAGCCTGTCTGAAAATAAAAAATTTGGCCTAATTTTTAAGAGTTGTTTATCAAAATTATGTGACATTCCAAACTATGTAAAAATAATAATAATTGGGGGTTGAGAATTAACCCCCAGTTAACCCCCAAATTAACAAAAAAATTAACCTAAATGTCTAACAATAGGACTTAAGTAAATTATAGCATAGTCACTGACACATTCTAATTTCATACGATAAAAATGATGATCCTTTTAAAATATATTGATTTACAAAAATACTTAGCACATAAAGTGGCAGAAACGCCGACGAAGCCCAAATGAAGCCACCACATCCAAGCTGCTTTCCTTCCTTCCTTTCCCTCCTTCAGTACAGAAGGCGAGAGCCTGGGCCCCACAGGCGAGCAAGTGTTCTACCACTGAGCTGCAGCCCAGACCTTTTGTTTGTCAGTTTTTTTATTTGTTTGTTTGTTTTTTTGTGTTTTTTTGGTGCTGGGGATCGAACTCAGGGCCTTGTGCTTGCAAGGCAAGCACTCTAACCGCTGAGCTAAATCCCCAGCCCCTTGTTTGTCAGTTTTTCGTGGTGCTGGGGATTGAACCCGGGGTCTTCACAATGAGCTACCTCGCCAGTACTTTCTAATTTTTTATTTTTTTATATTAATTTTTAATTATTATTGTAGGGTGTGGTAGCACTCGCCTGTAATCCCACCTCTCGGGAGGCTGAGGCAGAATAACTGTGAGTTCAAGGTCAGCCTGCACTACACAGTGAGACCCTGTCTTAAAAAATAAAAAAATTTTAAAATTATTGTTACTATTATTTGGATGGTGGGGATCAAACTCAGGGCCTTCTGCTTGCTAGGCAAGCACTCTTACCACTGAGCTAAATCCCCAGCCCTTGTTTTGTTTTTGAGACGGGGTCTCACTGTGTAGTCCAGGCTGGCCTTCAATTCACTATGTAGCCCAGGCTGGCCTCTAACTCAAAATGATCCTCCTGCCTCAGCCTCCCAACTGCTGGGAAGATAGGCGTGGGCCACCACGCCCAGCTTGTTAGGTTAATTTTTAAGGGGTTAAAAAAGAGTACATATTTTTCTATGTACATAATTACACATGTTCAACATTATTATTTTAAAATATATTTGCAAATGTAGAAATAGTATGTTTATGGAATAGATTCATTTTGTCTTTTTCCTTCCCAATAAGAAAGTTGGCCCTAAAATGCTGGATCATGAAGGGAAAGAAGTCCCGGGAAACCGAGGTTACAAGTACTTTGGAGCAGCAAAGGATTTGCCTGGTGTTAGGGAGCTGTTTGAAAAAGAACGTAAGTAACTCAGGCTTATGAAGGTTTTAGCCTCTAACCATTAGTAACAGTTATGTGAGTAGATACGCTTAGTGCTCTTCCTGTATTCTTTCTCTTTCTTTTTTTTTTTCTTTTTTTTTTGAGACAGGGTCTCACTCTGTGGCCCAGGCTGGCCTCGAACTCACAGTGATCCTCCTGTGTCAGCCTTCTGGTGCTGGGATCACAGATGTGCACCACCATGCCCGGCCCTTCCCGTATTGTTTCTTAGCTGTACTCCAGCCCGTGGCGTAGGAAGTATTGTTCTCAGGTTTTCCGTGAGAAATAGTAAGTACTGAGGTTGATGTCATAGGTCCAAGGCACACATTTGGGGCTGGAGAGTGGGCCTGAGATTGGCTGACACCACAGGCCACCCACTCCTCGCAGGCCAGTCTGTTGGGCTAGGCAAGGGTTTTCCCTGTTTGACAATTCCCAAAACTATTGAAGCAGGCTCTGAAATTCACTGAGTCAAGTTTAGGTTTTGGTTATTTATTAGTTTAAAAGGATTATAACTGAAGAAAAAAAAGGAAAAAAAATTGGGCCAAACCCCAACTTGTGAAAACAGAAGAGCAAGGTGTAGTGCTGCACACCTATAATCCGATTTGTTACCAGGAGGCTGAGGTGGGAGGATCGGCCTGAGTTCACCAATTTGGCCTACACGATGTCCCTGGCCCTGTCCCTTTATTGTTTTGGCCCTGTCTCAAAACAATAAAACGGAGGACAGCAGAGCTGCTGCATGTGAAGCCGCCTCAGGTGCCCTACCTTGCCTCCCTCCGCCCACCACAGCCAGAGGGGCTTCCGCCAAGCCAGAGTGTTGGGAACACACCGGGAAGCTGCGGGCCTTGGGTTTTGGTGTAGTTTCTTTTTGCCTTTCAGAAGAGTAGTCTAAGTAAATGCTTTATAGAGAAAAGTCCAAGAGCAGAGAACAGTGAGACCTGCATCCCCCACAGTAGCATTGTGCTGTTTCCTGCCTGTTTTCTCTTTTTGCACATAACACAGTTCTGACTTGGTCATGGCGACACCTTCCTGCAGTCCCACTTACTCAGAGGCTGAGTTGGGAGGACCAGGCGAGCCCCAAGTCTTACGTCTGCTGCATACACTGTCCCTGGGATGCGTCCCCAACTCTGCATTGTTTCTTCTCTTTTTTCTTGCTTAGGACACCTGCATCGGTTCCTCTGTCCTGCATGTAGGGGGTGGGCCCCGGGCTTTTTCTTGCTCAGGACACCTGCATCAGTTCCTCTGTCCTGCATGTAGGGGGTGGGCCCCAGGCTTCGGCCAGTCTTGTGAGGCACGTTACCACTGAACTACATCCCCAGTCCAAGGAGGGGTTCCTTTGAAATGCACCAGCTTGTCCAAAGCACTCATTTAAAAGCTTGCATTGCTTCTGCGGCTCTGTTTATAGTATTTTTGTGACTATATGAGATATAAAAAATATGCTGAATATTTAATTTTTTTAAAAATTTGGGCTGGAAACCTAGCTCTGTGGTTAGAGCGCTTGCCTAGCAAGCAGCAAGGCCCCAAGTTTGATCCCCAGCACCAAAAAAAAAAAAATTTATTACGATGGAAGACACATTTCTCTGAATCCCCCTCAGAGCACTCCACCTCACTTCGCAGTTATCCTATGTTCTTGCCACTTCCTCCATCAGCTCTGGTTTCTTTTTTTGTTGTTGTTTTTTGGGGTTTTTTTTGAGACAGGGTGTTACTATGTAGTCCAGGCCGGCCTTGAACTCACTATGTAACCCGGGCTGGCCTCAAACTCATGGCAATTTTCCTGTTTCAGCCTCCTGAGAGCTAGGATCACAGGTGTACATCTCTGTGCCCAGCTGTCTGCAGCAGCTCTGGAGTCCTGAGTGTCTTTAGTTGTATTGTCAGGGCTGCCTTGATGTCCTGAATTGATTTAAAACATTTTGTCTTCATGGTTGTTTTGACTTTGGGGAGGAGACAGAGTTGCATGGTGCCAGATCCTGTGAACAGGTGGATGAGGACACCGTGTCAAGTTTGTATGAGCTGCTTTTCTGTTGGATGGCGCTTAGCTGCAGCATTCACCATAATTTTGATCCCACCTCGTAAAGATACTGAGGAAAGAGGACTCTATATGAGAGTCCTGCTGCAGAAAGTGACAGGGGTGATGGGATCAATGTGTTTGAAATGAAGGGATTGTTTGGTTTGTTTTTTTTTTTTTTGGTGCTGGGATTGAACTCAGGACCTTGTGTTTGCAAGGCAAGCACTCTAACCACTGAGCTAAATCCCTAGCCCTGAAATGAAGAGATTGTTTTTTTTGTTGTTGTTGTTGTTTTTTTTTTTTTTTTTCCCCCGGTGCTGGGGATCAAACTCAGGGCCTGCACTTGCTAGGCAAGTGCTCTACCACTTGAGCTAAATCCCCAGCCCTGTTTTGTCTTGTTTTGAGACAGGATCTTGCCATGTATTCCAGGCTGTCCTTGAGCTCATTATGTAGTCCAGACTGGCATCAAATTTGTAGTGATCCTGCTGCCTCAGCCTCCCAAGTGCTGGGATTACAGCCGTGTGCCCGTGTCCAGTGGCAATGTGTCTTCCTAAGATATATATTTTGTGTGTGTGTGTGCCAGGGATCAAACTCAGAGCCTTGCACTTGTTAGGCAAGCACTCTAACCACTGAGCTAAATCCCCAGCCCCCCTAAGATATATTTTTAAAAATTTAAACACGGTCTGCATATTTTGATCACCACTTGTGTGCTGACTGCACAGCTTGCAGGGAAGGGTTGGCTTGAGTGTGACCATGAGCCAGGAACGGGCTAGCTTGCTGCTGTTTCCCGCAGCTCTTCCTCCTCCCAGAAAGACGCGTGCTGAGCTCATGAAGGCAATTGATTTTGAGTACTATGGCTACCTGGACGAAGATGACGGCGTCATCGTGCCTTTGGAGCAAGAATACGAGAAGAAACGTAGGTTTCAGAGCATCTGCTGAGGGACAGCCCCTGGTTTCTCTCCTTTGAAACAGTTGGGCATAGTGTCTTTGGCAGTGGGTTTTCAGAGGCCTCAGATCGCTGGGGCCATAACCCGGCCCCCATGCAGCAGATGAGGCGGTCAGTGCCGTGTGGGGTGCTGAGGACTGTGTGTAATCTCTCCCTGTCTTACTCACAGTGGAGGGTTGTGGATGCCGAGCACAGGGCTGCCACTGTTTGTGTGAGGCCCCATCCCAGCAGTGTGCTCATGCTAACCCGCACAGTACATGCTGAGCTGGGACTTCGGAAACAAGTGCTCGCAGACAGAGATTCTTCCCTGTGTGCCACGGCCTATTTTCTATTTTTGGTTCTTTTTCTTCTGGGTTTTTAAGACACCGTCTGTGTAGCCCAGTTTGGCTTTGAACTTGTGATCCTCTTCCTTCAACTTCCAAGTACTGAGGCATGTTACTGGCCACGCCCTCCATTTTCATGTGGGTGTCCAGAAGCCGCTCAGGTTGCTGACCTTGAGAGCATCTAGGGACAGTCCCTGAAAAGCCACCCTGTAGTGATTTAAAGCCAGAGGTGTTATGGAACTGGACCACCCTTCCGGCCATACAGTGGTGCAGGACAGATGAGGGCGGCCCTTTCCAGAGCACTGTCTTGGCCTCCCCTTCAGAGCTGCAATGGTAGCTCCCGTCTCCCTGTCTGCAGTCAGAGCTACACTGGTGGAAAAATGGAAAGCGGAGAGGGATGCCCGGCTGGCAAGAGGAGAAAAGGAAGAGGAGGAAGAGGAGGAGGAGGAAATCAACATCTATGCTGTCACAGAGGAGGAGGTACTGGTGTGGGTCCCAGCTCAGGGCCTAGTGCTCTGAGCCACAAACTGTGGAGCAGAGAGGAAGGGAGAGGCTCCAAGCCCAGCGTCCCCCAGTAGGATGGCAGCAAAGATTGCTGCCAGGGCCAGAGGATCCTGGGAAAGAGTGCTTTGCACCAGGGATGGCATCCTTCCTTTTTGGCTGCTGCTTTTTGTTGTTGTTCTTTTTGTTTTTTTGAGAGACAAGGTCTGGCCATCCAGGCTGGCCTCGAACTCACTGTATAGCCCAGGCTGGCATGGAACTCTTAGCAGTTTTCCTGCCTCTTCCTCCCAAGTGCTGGGATTTCAGACATGTGCCACCCTGCCTGACCCTTCTTGCCATTTTAACAGTCAGCCCTTTGGAATGAACTGGAGTGGGATTTAGAAAGCCAGGAAGAGTCACACAGGTTCCAGCCACAACCTCACTGTCTGCTCACGTGGCGTTCCAGTGGCTCTTTGTGCCTGGCACCACCGTTTCCAGATGGAGACAGAAGGGACCTGCAGAAACTCCTGGTGGGGGGAGCTGGGCTCGAGGATGCAGCACATGGAGGCTTTGTGTGTGGACAGCGCCAGGCGGGTCTGCTTTGCTGCCCCCAGAGCGAGGAGGGGTCACACGCACAGACGTGGCTCAGGCCCTGAGTGCTAAGAGGTGGAGCGGCCCACTGAACATCACACACAGCACAGCAGACCAGAGGGTCAGGCTCGGGTCCCTCTGACTGTGGCGGGGCCCAGGCAAGGCTCTGGAGCAGGATGTTGGTGTGGCCAAGAGATTTTCCCTCAGTGCTCTGCAGCACTTGATAAGTGACTGCATGGGCCAGCTCATGCCAGGTGCAGGGGCATAGCGGCCCCCCAGACCAGGGGGTTGAGTGCAGCCTGAAATTGGGAGCCGAGAGAAGTGCATGCCCCATGCTGAGGGACACCCAGGAGAGTAGGGAACAGATGGACAGGACAGACACATGGGTGGCAGCCCCCCGGCACAGCCCATACAGGAAGGGTGAGCAGCCATGCAGGGCCCAGCGCCCTGGGAACAGGGCTGTCCTCATGGTGAGAGCAATGGGAAGCATTTGCGTTCCCTTTTCTTCCGAAACAACTGCAGATGTTTAGGTGGTTGCAGAGGTAGTGTCCTGAGCGCCACAGGCCCATCCCTGTTTCCCCTGTGGTCACATTGTACGTGACTGTAGCACAGTGCAAAACCAGGTGCTGGCCCTGGCGTGAGGAGCGTTGAGGGTCTGGTGTCTTTCCACGGGTTGGGACCGTGTCCTGTTTCCCCTTTCCTGTCACACCTCCTCACCTCATCGTCTCTCGCCACTCCCCGTGAACTCTAATCCACTCACCGTCTATAAAATTTTGTAATGTCCATTTGAAAGTAAAAGCTAGAGCAGTTTCAGGACCAGAACGTTTTATAAGTGGAGTCTTCCTGGGGGTCGCTTTTGGAGGCGTCCTTTACGTACGTGCAGCAGGGTGCCCTGGAGACCCGTCCGGGTGTGGAGTTCAGATTTCCTCCTCTTTACCACTGAGCGGTCTGCCACCTGCAGAAAAGCGCACAGGTCCTGAGTGTGGAGGTCACATGGCAATGCTCAGGCGAAAACGGAAGTGCAGTCCTGCCTGAGGCTTCCTTTCTGGGCCTCTGGTGACCACGCCCTCACCGGTTGCTGACCGTTGGCTCTCCAGGGAATCACAGGCACTCTTGTGTCTGGTGTTCGTGGGTTTGGTTTAGTGTGCAGTTTCTGTTTGGATGTTTTTGTTGAATGTCTAGGAGGAGTGGAATTACTAGCTCCTGGAGTATGATGTGTTTAACTGTTGTAGATACAATTGATTTCCCACCATGCTCAGCCAGTTGTGGTGTTGCATGCTTGTCATCCTGGCACTCAGGAGGCTGAGTCATAAGGATCTCAAGTTCAAGCCTAGCCTAGGTGGTTTAGTGAGATTATATCTCAAAAAAAAAAAAAAGCGAGACAAACCAACCAACCACAGTGTTCTTACTGATTACACTCCTGCCAGTACCTCAGGAGAGGGTCCCTCTGGCAGACCAAGTGGAGCAGAACCATGTGGGCACCTGGCACATACCCAGACCACAGCGGACGCCCCAGCATGCCACGAGAGGCCTGTCCCTTGTTTCCAAGTCCATGTTATTTCCTTAGTTTTTAGTAACTGACTCATGCAGCCTCTGTGTTGATCTTACTTCTCTTTGTGGGACATCTTTCAAGTATAAATTGTAAAGAATAGGTAATGAACGACGTCACAAGTCTCCAAAACAGTGTATGAGATTCTCTTTCTTCTCCATGTCCCCTGTCCTCCCTGTTCTGCTGGCCACGTTTCTGTTCTGCTCTCTCTTGGACAGGAGGTGGCACAGCACAAGTGTTCTGTCACTGTTTCTGTTTGTTTATTTTTTGTTGTTGTTGTTTTTTGTTTTTTGGGTTTTTTTGAGACAGGGTCTCATTATGTATTTAAGGCTGGCTTTGAACACACTACATAGTCCAGGGGAACTCATAGTGATCCTCCTGCCTCAGCCTCTCGAGTGCTGGATTATAGGCCTGGGCCACCTTGCCTGGCAGTACCTGTTTAAAGATGTGTCCCAGGTGTTTGCCTGTGGAAGTACAGACTCCTTGTTCCCGTTTTTATTTTCCAGACAGTTTAAGGTGGCATTTTGCAGAGGTGCCATCGCTGGTGTTGTGAGTGCCCTGCAATGGCTGTGCTTGTTCTTTTTGCAGTCTGACGAGGAAGGCAGCCAGGAGAAAGGAGGGGAGGATGGGCAACAGAAGTTCATCGCTCATGTGCCGGTGCCGTCACAGCAGGAGGTAGGGTAGGGGTGGCTGGCTGCCCGGGGACAGGGGCCATTCCTCTAGGACCCGCCCCACAGAGCGCTGCTCACCGTGCTCTCGAAAGGGTGACCCTGAGAGGGCAGATGTTCCCAGAGGAGCGAGTTGGGGCTCTCAGGGCCTTGGGGAGTGTGAGTCACACTCCTCAGCGATGCCCCAGGACTCCCTCCCAGAGGGGCTGCCAGCGGAGGAGTAAGCCTGCACTCTACTGCCTGCAGATCGAGGAGGCCCTTGTGCGAAGGAAGAAAATGGAACTGCTCCAGAAGTATGCGAGTGAGACCCTGCAGGCCCAGAGTGAAGAAGCCAAAAGACTGCTGGGTTACTAGGACGAGCCTGCCTTTCCTTGAAGTCTCAAGATCCGGTGGGTGGCCTGCCAACCCCACCTGCAGACAGCCACTGGCAACTGGAGGCCCTGCACCTTTCTCTCCTTTCTTGTCCTTCATCCCTCTTACCTTTCCTCGCCTCCAGGGCTGATTCAAGGGTAGGGCTCTATCTTCTGTCTCCCTGATAGGCTGTCTTCACCTTTGTACAGGTGATTTGCAGCCAGTGAACCTATTTCTTTTTATTTGGGCCTGTGTGAGCTACCATATGAACCCATTCTTTTCATTTTGAAGTGTGTAAAACAGATTGCCCTCTGGCTGTCCATTAAGTGTTTTATTCTGCCTTGTACTGTGACTTTGGAAGAAGAATCAATTAGTGACCAAAATTTAAAAATTCAGCCAAGCGTGGTGGCACATGCCTGTAATCCTAGCACTCTGGAGACCGCAAGGATCGCTGCAAGATCAAGGCCAGCCTACACTACATAGTGAGACCCTGTCTCAAAAAAAACCTCCAAAACCCCCCAAAACAAATAAAAAATGCAGTTTTCCAAAAAAGACACATCTTTTCTTTAGAACTGAGATGATGTGCCAGCCTTGAGCCCATTCCCTGGCACCGGTAGCCTAAGCCACCCCACTAAACTGGGCACTGTCTTAGTTCTCCACCAGCCCCCTTGCTTGCCTGGCAGGCCAGAATTTTGACTTTGCAACTTCTGTGTTATAACCTGTTCTACAGAAAACTATTTTTATTATTAAAGACTTTTTGTAAGAAAAGAAACTGTCATGCCTGCAGCTTGTTCCCTGGGGTGACTACACTGAGATGGCAAGAGGTCACCCACAGAGAGGCTCCCCAAGGCAGGCACAGGACACATCCTGGGCTCCATCGAGGAGTGGGGGTGGGGCAGGGAGTCCCCTATGGGTTCTTGTGTTGACCTGTGTTGATGCTCACAACAGACAGGAGTCCAGAGGTCACTGAGCTGGGTCTTGGCTATCAAGTGGGGCTGCAGAGGCCATAGGATTGGGCAGTCTAGGGCTTGGGCCTCTTGCTCCGTAGGATTGTGGGAGCATCTGGGGGCTCTGCATTAAGACCAGGCACCTGTCCCTTGAGTGTGGGACTGTGACTCGAGCTGTCTGGAAGTAGAGCTCCTGGCTGGGAGAAGTGCATCCTGCACCAAGAGTGGGCTCTTCAGGGTCTGGGAGGGTCACCTGCAGGAGTGGCATCATCAGGGACATCAGAGCTATGTGTGGCTGCGGGGGACCGTGTCAGGAGAGCTGTCCGGCCAGTGGGAGGTGCTAGCTCCCTGTCTAAGGACCCTGAGGCTATGGGAACTGTGGAAATGTTCTGAGGGAGGAGAAACCTAGTTGTTGGTGACTTGCTCCAAGAAGCTCCCTCCTGAAGGGCTGCCAGGGTCCCATCTGCAGGCCAACCCCCAGGCAGATGACCAGAGTAGAGGGAAGAGTCCAGGATGGGGTTCCAGTGGTGGTCAGGATGGGCTCTGGGACCCAGCGTCCAGCCTGAGGCTCCTTGGAGCTGCAGATTCTTTTTATTTTGGGTGCTGGGGATCGAACTCAGGGTCTTGTGCTTACAAGGCAAGTACTCTAACCACTGAGCTAAATCCCTAGCCCTGAGCTGCAGATTCTTGAGTGAGCTTTGTGGAGGCTTTGAGCAAGTCCTGAGACCCAGCCTCAGTTTCCCTGCTCTGAAATCCAGGGCTGGGCCTGGAGCTTTATGATTTGCCCTGGGCTCTGAGCAGTACTGGGCTGTGGGCAGAGGCATCGGAGGGTCTGAGGATACACTGATCTGTGACCTGTCCTCTGGGGTGTGAGGCGTGGGTAGGCTTAGGGCATGGAGGTCTGGAGGCCCAATCGTGGGCTTTTTGCCCAGGGGGCACCCACAGGCAGTGAAGTTTCCTCACACATGGAAGAAAGCAGGAAATCCCCACGTCACACATTCCTTGTGCCTGGAAGAGGGCACATGCCCAGAGCAGGCTCATCTGGAAAGCTTAGGGCTCCAGGCCTCCAGTGCCTCCACCCAGGTCTCATCAGGGCCTCTTGGGTCCCACATTGGAGAAAACAGGCTCAGAATGGAGCAGCACCCAGCTGGCTGTCTTACAGGTGTCCCTGCAGCAGCCCAGTGGGGCCTGGAAGCAGAGGGAAGGTCTCAGCTGGGCTTATGCTGAGGCCTGAGGATGGCAGGTAAGCTGCCAACGTGGGTGTGACCGCGGGTCCACATGTGGTCACCTTGGCCCAGCTGACTGGTCTTTGCAGCTTTGGTCTAGTTCACAAAATCTCATGACTTATGCTACCCTTGGCTCAGCCTACAGCTTCCAAAAAGGCAACTTTTCCAGACACATTGCCATCACTTCCTTCCCTTCACCTCCCCGCCCATCCTCGGGTGAGGCAATAGCACAGTCTCCCTCCTGCCTCGGCCCAAGACTGTTCTCTTCCCAGTCCTCCTTCCCCTCACCTCCAGCCCCTGTACACCAGAAGGGGAAAAACTCACTGTGTTCCCTGCTTCTGCCCGGCAGCAGCCGGGAGGGGACATGGTGGGGCCTTGTCGCCTGCACACTAGCCCACTTCCCTGCCTCCTTGATGCTGGAGCAGATGAGTCCCTAAGGGAGTCCAAGGGTGGCCCTGCCCCCCAAGGGTTTCCTCCCAAGGCTGGCCTGGGCTTGCCCTCTTTTCTCACACCGCATGCCTCTGGGCTACAGCTTGCGGGGACTTTAAACCTGCTGCAGTCTCCTTGGCAGCAAAGTGAGGGTGGAGGCACTGCTCACGGTAGGGCTGGCTGCACAAGGCAGGGCAAGGCAGGGCAGAGCCTCTAGCTCTGTAATAAGGGAGGGGTTCCGGGAGCAGAGGGTGCAGACCTGGAGAGGAGGGCGGGCCCTTGCACGTGGGCATTCATTCCAGGGGACTCTCCTTGAAGCAGTCTGGGAAGGGGTTTGTATGAGGTCACTTCTCGAAGGCAGATTTGGTGAAATGGGGCCTGTGCTGGGACCAGGGAGGAAGCCAGGGCAGCCTTCTGGGTCTACCCGGGCCTGGTCTAGGGGTGACAGAAGGGTGGGAGGGCACAGGGCGTGGTGGAGTTGGGTTAGGGGTGCCGAGAGGCAGGCAGCTTGCATATCATACTTCAGGGCCTCAATTGTGAGATTACTGTTACCAGAAAGCTGAGGGAGGGGATTCATCTGTTCCTGGGTTTGTGACATTTCAGCATCCTAGGAGGGAAGAGAAAGCAGACGCCTGCTGCTGCTTTGGCCACCAGATGGGCCAACAATCACTTTCTGCCACCCTTGGCCCGCAGCAGCCCAGAGTACCTGGGGCTCCAGCCTGCAGTAGGGTTCTAGGTGTTTGTCTAAGTTTTCTGACATTTGGTAGCAGGTGCTCTTGCATATTTGAGACACAGGGTTTCATGACTGGTGTCTAGTCATCTTTTTGGTGACTCCCCCTCCCTTATTTTTTTGAGTCAGGGTCTCACTATGTAGTTCAGGCTGGCCTTGAACTCACTATGTAGCCCAGGCTGGCCTCAAACTAATGATAATCCTCCTGCCTCAACCTCCCAAGTGGTGGGATTACAGGCATGTTGAGGCTAGCTGAGGTTGGCTCTCTAGTTTGTTTTTGTTTGTTTGTTTGTTTTACCCAGGGCCTTATTTTTATTTTGAGATAGAGTCTTGCTAAGTTGCCCAGGCTGGGCTAGAACTTGCAATCCTCCTGCCCATTTTTAAAATTGCAGATAGGCATCATTTCAACTCTGGGGCATTAAAGGAGACTTCTTAAATACTTTTTAACTGCTCCATTTCAGATGACTATATTTCGATTTCAGATACAATACCACTGCTCTTCATGAATTTACCAGCAAAAGACAGGAGACTCAGATATTTTTTAACAGTTTTGCTCAGATGTAATTTATATGCCATGCTGAGTATGGTATGGCGGCTCATGCCTGTAATTCCAGCACTTGGGAAGCTGAGGCAGGAGGATCCCCATAGGTTTGAGGCCAGCCTGGGCTACATAGTGAGTTCAAGGCCAGCCTGAATTACACAGTGAGACCCTGTTTCAAAAACAATTTTTTTTTTACATACCATAAAATCCACTCTGAGGGCTGGGGATTTATCTCAAGCACTCCATAAGTGTACATTTTAATGGTTTTTAATGTTTCCTGAATCATCCAAACCCCATCACAGTCATTTTAGGCTGTTTCTAATAACAGGTGGGGGCGGCAGCTGGGTGACAAAATCTGGGCCCAATGCCAGGCATGGTGGCTCATGCCTGTAATCCCAGCACTCAGGAGGCTGAGGCAGGAGGATTGCTGCAAGTTCAAGGCCAGCCTGAACTACATAATAAGACCCTGTCTCAAAACAAAACAAAAACTCCTTGGGGGCTGGTGGGAAGGGGGGAAAAAAGAAACTGAAATGTGTTAGGTACATGTATCAATTCCCTACATGAATGTAATCATTATATACTACAAACATGTACTAATAAAAGTCAAAGAGAAAAAAAAAAAAATCCAGGCCCAGACCAAGGTCCTTCCTGTCTCATTCTGCAGGAAATCCAGGCCGGGTAGTGTTGAGGCCAGGTGTCCACCCCCTCCCCAGCCCTAGCCTCAGCCTGCCTCCTGGACCTCCATGGCACCATGCACTGTGAGTGGCCACTAGAGTTGTCGCATGCCTACTGGTAGCGCCATCCCCAGTGTATGGAGATCCTCACCCTGGTCCTCAGGTCCCCCTTGGCCTGGGAGCCACCTCAGCAGGTGCTGGGGCACCCTGGGTCTTGCCCTGAGGACCAGCTGACTGTTTCTCAGGAGATGGAGTTTGCTGCTTGGGGACAGAGCTGTCTGGCCCTCACAGCGGTGGCCTCCGCTTACTCCTGACCGGCCGGTGAGGCTGGTGGAGACCCCGGGCGCGTTCCTGCGGGCTCGCTGCCGAGGCGAGCGGGCTCCCTCGCGGGGCTGACGGGGCAGGGGTTCACATCTGAACCCCGCTCCCTCCTGGCTTAGGGGACGGGTCCCATTCGATGGAGTTGAAGCTTTTGTTGTTTTTGGACAGGGTCTTGCCAAGTAACCCAGGCTGGCCTTGAACTCAGGCTATCCTCCTGCCTCAGCCTCCCAAGGCCACCCACGCCCGGCTCAGTCTCGGCTTCTAATAGACGTCTGCTCCCATCGCTCTGAGGACCCCTGGGTGTCCGGCTCCTCTTCCCGGGGTTCCTGGGCTCTAGGCTGGGTCAGTTGTGAGCCCCAGGAGGGCCACCTCTTCCAGGGCACCGGGGCAGCACCTACTGGGAGCACCCCGGCGGGCCGGGCTGAGACAGGATCTGAGCGGGCAGAGGACGGGAGAAAGGAAAGACCGAAAGGACGCCGGGCGTAGCGAGGAGCAGACGCTGGCCGGGACTCCCGACCCAGAGGGCTTTGAGGGCATGGGGGGCGGGGCGGAAGGGGTGGGCGGGGCTAAAGGTGGCTATGGGGCGGGGC